>PVKZ01006745.1:0-30899 GCA_004027375.1 Macroglossus sobrinus | reverse complement strand
ATCCCGGTCATGAAGGTCTACAACCCAGCCAGGGGAGAATGGCGGAGGATTAGTAATATTCCTTTGGACTCAGAGACCCACAACTATCAGATTGTCAATCATGGCCAGAAGTTGCTCCTCATCACTTCTACCACTCCTCAGTGGAAAAAGAACCGGGTGACTGTGTATGAATATGACACTAGGGAGGACTTGTGGATTAACATAGGTACCATGTTAGGTCTTTTGCAGTTTGACTCTGGCTTTATTTGCCTCTGTGCTCGTGTTTATCCTTCTTGCCTTGAACCTGGTCAGAGTTTCATCACCGAGGAAGATGATGCACGGAGTGAATCTAGTACTGAATGGGACTTAGATGGATTCAGTGAGCTAGACTCTGAGTCAGGAAGTTCAAGTTCTTTTTCCGATGATGAAGTCTGGGTGCAGGTAGCGCCTCAGCGAAATGCACAGGATCAGCAGGGTTCTTTGTAAACATTTTGCAACACTGAGATGTTTCTACTGCTATGGAATGTGTCTTAAACTGATATCCTTTCCTTTTCCTGAAAAAAAAAAAAAAAGTTGATTAGAACAGCAGATTTGGTTTAGAAAGAGTAATGTTTGAATGACTTATGTAATGGCACAAAATTAAAACAGTCCATGAAATCAACCTATATGATAATTTACTGTGCGAAAAGTCAAGATTAAAATATGCAAAAAATGAACTATATAATTAATTAGAATGTTTGGTGGTTTTTTCATTGTTCAAGTATTTGTTGCACCCATGGATTGTTTTGGTTCGTTACAATGTTTATATTTTGGTTATCTAGTCTTCTGTTAACTTTTTAATTCTGTTTAGTGCCACAAGGAATTTAACTTTAATTGTTGTGATAGGAAATTTGACTAGAAACTGTTGGTAGGGTTTTGAAGGTATTTATATTTTCCTTCAGAATAATGGAAGTAGATGTTCCAAATCTTAGTTTTTAGTATTCTAAGTTATAGTTTGTTAAAATTCGGTTTATTTTTCCCTTTTGCAAAGGAAAAGAATTGAACATATAAAGGTTATTAAATAGCAATTTCATCTTGATATAGTGCAGAATGGTCTTAAGAGCTCACAGAAAGTAAAAAATCAAGATTCTGTTGTTTTAAAAGAAATTTAGCTTCTAATTTTGGAATATAGAATGTATATTTGCTAAAGTGACCATTTTTCTATCTCAAAAACATTCAAGTAGTGTCACCAGTTATTTAAACGTCCTTCTAAACCAAAAAACGTATAGATATCTTGATTTGTAAGTTCATATTTTCTTCTGTACCTGATAAAGTTTTCATTGAATCAGAGCAACAATCCTTTTTTTCACTGGACATGTGATTGAGTAATATAAATTTTTATCCATTGGTCATGCCTTGTCTTAAAAGTTTATATGCTTTCATAAAATATTTTGGCTATATAGTTTTGGTGTTTGTCTTAGAGTATGCTTCAGTAGGAAGTGATTTTTTCTTTACTGTTTTGTGAGGTAATATTAGTTTTGAAAATATGTATAAGCTAAAAACAGTATTTTATTGAAATGAGTAGATATTGTGTCTATCAACTATAAAATGAGTTGCTAGCAGAAAACTTTAAAACATTAAGCTGTGTATAGAACTGTTTTGTGTAGCATTGAAATATTCTGTTGGTTTTGTAAGTCACTATAAATGATTATCAGCTTGAAGATATTTTTGTATTAAAAGTTGACAGTTAAAGAACATAAGTGGATGATGGCATTTGGGGCCAGTAGTGAAAGTATATTTCCTCTAAAATATTTCCCTAAGCAGTGGTGTTACACGTGATTATTTTATTAGGGTATTTCTATCTGTTTTGTGTTTCTCTGTGAACCATGCTCCAGTCTTTGTTCTTTTTTGTTCTGATTTTGGTTTTTTTGTTTTTTTGTTTGTTTGTTTTGTATCACCATAATGTAAGGGAACGTCCAGAAATAGAAACTAAATTACACAAATATGACATTGTTAAAAGCAAGAACATTGGTGTTTAACTTTTTGAGGGTCTGTAAATACATATGATTGTCATAATACCTAAGCGTGATAAATGGTGTGCATAGACAGATGCTTTTGGTCTATGAATTTTTCTGGACACACTTAGAATTATCTTGAATCTTCATTCAACAACATGCTGATTCCTCTTCTTTGTTTATTCTCTAGTGACCAAATACTGAGGAGTGTGCTCTGGGATGCGGAACTGAATTTTAAATGAAAAAGACAGAGAGGAAGGGATTAAAACACACACACACAAGTAATGTTTTCGTAGCCATTTTGACTGGCCATTTGAAGAGTCCTCAAGACATTCCTTTTTAACATTTCTAGTGACACAAAGCATGCTGTAGTGGTCAAGGGCTAACTTTTGTTCCTTTTAATATCAGGGATGGCATTAAGCACTGCTCTTAACATAAAAAGCTAGTTCTCAATAGTGGTATTTTTTGGCCAACTTTTTTTTTTTTTAACCATTAACTTCTTGTTGATAGCTTTTTGTTCTGTAAGGTTGAAATGCTTACCTCAACGAGATTATCCATCTGCAGAATTAAGGTAGGCAACCGATTGATAGAAGACATTCTCTAAATTGTCATTCTCAACCTTTAAGTTAGGTGTAAGCTACTTAGTAGTAATATCTCGTTTACAAAGAGATTTTCTTGGGAAGGATTTTGGTTTCGTGATATGTTTGTGAATTAGGGACTAGATGTTAATCATTATTTCAAAGATAAGTGATCTGTACATGGTTAGTAACAAATAAAACTGGCTCTAGAACCCAGGCCTTCTGATCTCTTAATTTAGTGTTTGTGATGAATGTACGAAACTCACTTGGTAGTGAGTGACACAACTAGCAGTGTCGAAACCCCTTCCTGACAGGAAAGCACCTTGATCTTGGCACATCTTTTAAACAATGCTCAATATGTCATTTTCAGAACTACTCTGTAAGATTTAGAATGATCTGAATTATTTTTTGTATCTGCGTAGTCTGAAAAGTTTATAGAGAACCCAAATTATTTTAATACTTAAAACATTCAAACAGTAAAGTGGCATTGGTGTTTTCAAAAGGGAAAAATAAAAGAGTAATTTAACAAATAACTTGTTTAATTCAGGTTTAGAGTTAAATTTGTCATAATTTGCTATTCACTGCTCATTAAACTAGGAACCAGGGCTTTGCCTGATGTCATTTTTACCAATTTGTACTGAAATGAGGGAAAAAAATGTAAAACATGATGAATGAGTTGTAAACTAAAATTATTTCATTGAATTTGTTTTACTGTTCGAACATTGGAAATACTAAAAGTTTGCAGCTCTATGTTGGTCCCTTAAACTTTAAATAAAATGTACTTGCCTTTGAAATCCTTCCGTGATAACCAGAATGTAGACTTGCACAGTCCACTTTAGATTTGAACTCCTGGGATCATTTTATGTTGTGTGCTTTTTTTAAAGTTCATGGCCTTTTTATTGGAAAAAATAAAAAAGATTAGCATTGACAACTTGGAATTGGACATCCATTGTAATTTCTTAAAGAGCAGTGTTGATGGTGGTTCTGAAGTTCACAACCACTGCCTACCTCTGCTGGCTCCAAGTCAGAAGTTCTAAAAACAGAGAGTCCAAAGATGCTCCCTTCGTAAAAGTTTCTTTCAAAAAATTTGTATGAGCAGTGACAGCCTGACACTCATTTCATTCCAGTACAATGCAAACACCACCAAACCAACACGTGGGCATGCCACCAGGGTGTATTACCGTCACCACAGATGGGGGCACACGGAAGTAGAAGGGGACCATCCTGTTAGTGGGGCTACATCAAGATAGTTTATTCTATTTACACACACATCCTGAGGTAAACCAATTTTCACAGTGTTTGCTTTCAGCAAAACAGCTATGACAATGTGGGCTAATAACCAACTAGAACCCATTTGAATAGGTTTTGAATTTGTTTTTTCATTTTTTATTTTTAATGCAAATGCCTGACTGTGCTCAGTTGTCAAGCTGCATGCATGAAAAATGGGCCAGCCCAAACTGTGTTAATCATTAGCAGATGGAACTACAAGGAGTCCACTGTAAGGGCTTCCTCACCATTAAGGTAGTGTCTTTGTATTGTCAAACTGATGTGTAGTTTGGTCTTCAGGGCACAGGACTACCAACCAATACATGCACATTTTTCTTGTGTGTGGACAGAAGATAACCTTCAACATTCGATTTTGCTATATAGAAACAATGAGTAAACAATTTTTTTTTTTTTTGCAGGTGATAAGTAAAAGATAGAGTTTGATTCTTCCAGAGGGCAACAAAAGAGTTGGAAGTAGGTCTTCATTTTGCAGTCATCATCTGTGAATTCTGCACAGTTGGCTTGTCCGTCTCCAATATCTCCTTCTCTGATCATTTCATCTTCATCTGTTAGTTTTTCTCCTAAGTTTGTCATCACGTGAGGTAGTTCTGTGACACTGCTGTAGCCACTGGCATCCTCGTCAAAGGCTCAGAATGCCTTATGGATTTCTTCTTCGCTGTACCTTTTCTTTTTCTAACCATCATAGTCAAAAATGCCAAGAAGTCAGTGGTGCCATGACTGTTCAGCATCCACTTCATTGGTCACTTCCCTTGGGCTCTGCCCCAGTGACATCATGGCAGTTCCGAGTTCCTTTGTTGTGATGGTGCCATTGTCATCTGTGTCAAACAAAGAGAAAACTTCCTTGAATCCAGCTATCTGCTCTTCGATCAGATTAAAATAAATGAGACATGATGCTAGCGAAGGGTGCAAGAGCAGAGAGAGGGATGGAGGGTGGCCGCACCAGTGCAGCGGTGGTGACAGCGAGGGTGTCTCTGCTGATGCCGCCAAGGCACTATGTGTGCTGAGCGCTCTTAGCTGGTTTTCTTCACTTCTACCTCCTCAGATCTCTCTCAGAGCTTAAAATCTTCAACACCCTTTCATCGCTACACGTTTAAGAAATATTCATTATAGCAAATACATTAAGTGTAAAAATATCAGGAGGCCAAATTAATTATAGAAAATGTGACTACCAATCTTAAGAGAATTCATTGATAAGCTACTTTTAGAACCATCAAGGTAGTTAAAGTATATACAAGCCAGTTGTTTTTATTGAAGGGAATAAAAAGAGACAATGTTCAGAGAAGTTGCCAAGTCTTAGAGTTCCAGGCAGGCCATAGGTTTTGTGCCCTTTCCTCGGCTCTGGGCTGTTTGGTCACCCAGATGCATTCCATCAGCTCCCGTTCCTCGCTTCTTTAGCCTTGTGGGCTCAACATGGTCCAAGATCATAAGTGTAGGGAACACAAAGTGTCGCATACCATTCCCTCCAATGTTGACACATTTCCTCAGAAACCAGCCTGCTCTGGGCAGTCACCTCTCTCTAGTGGAATGAACCTTTTATATGCTCACCTCCAAAGCCATCTTAGCCACTTGTAACCTCCATATCTTAATCAGGAATAGTTTGCAGAGCGAACTATTCCTTGCTTCTGGGGAAACTAGGAAATAGCAACAGCTCTTACTTCGAGGCGCAGTCTGACCCAGCATCTCAGTGACCTCATGGCTTTCTTTGTCAGAGGAGATACCGTGGGGCACTGCTTTCCTCTCACTTTATACGTGAGTCAGGATCCAGGTGGGGTTGTGCAAAGGGAAGTTGTGCACATCGTTTCCGGTCAGGTGACACAGGCCAGATCTTTACTACCTGGCCACACCCCGCTGCAAGGGTGCTTGGGAGAGGCAACCTTTATTGTGGGTCAACATGTATCTAGTAAAAACTCAAGGGTTTCTTCTTGTAGAATGCCGAGGAAGGATATGGTATAAATACCAATCTCTACTCTACCACCTGGCTAAATTTTATCACGTGGCAGCTAAAATGATTGCCAGAACTCTCAAGACCCAGTCTAGAAAACACAGCAAAAGGCAATATTTTTTGAGATCTCTATCATATAATTCCAAAGGACTCTGCATAGCTAAGTCTGGTCACTTGTTATAGATGAAATTGTGAGGTAAAAATTTTGAGGAAGACAGGTAAGAAGATAACCCCAGTAAGGAGTTATAGTTCCAGCTGAGTTCCCAAGATGGGAATGTTCAGGTTATAGCATGTATTTTGTTTTGACCTAATCCTAGGATGTGAGGGGAAGCTTGAGATGGGAATGAGCTGGCAAGGCTGGTAAGCAACAGATCTCGAAGGCTTTGTATGCCATGTCAAGGAGTTAACTCGTTTTTTTTTCTTTTGCATACAGTGTGAATTCATTGAGAATTTTTAAGTAGGAACTTGACAGTTGAAAATGTTTTATTGAGCCTCTTTTGCTTGGATGCGTTGACAGTGCAAGACTATGGGGGCAAGAATAGTTAAAAGAATGCTCTTACAGTCCAGACAGCGAGAGGGTGTGATACTTCGTAGGAGCAGTAGCTGTCACCTTGATGAGGAAGGGACAGACATAAGAGGGGTTACAGAGACTGAGCTAGACGTATGGTCGTATGTTTGGGGATGAGGGAGCCAGCTGTAGGGTATGTAAGAAAGGAAGGACTCTAGGCAATTTCCCAAGTTTCTTGCTTGGATATTGTATTAAGGTACAGGCCAAACTTTTATACCAGGGAGCCCCTAAAACATAAGATATGGACTTGTTTTTCTCCATTCAGTCCATAAGTGAGCAGCCAACTGCTGGCAGGGTGGTTCTGCCTGATGAGGTCGTTCATAAACCTGGGTTTCTTCACTGGTTCCTCCCAACTCCTAGTGAGTTGTCCTCATCTTCACGGGCCAAGCGCACTCCCCAGACGTGTATTTATGGTGCAGCATGCAGGAAAGGGAAAAGAGGAAGCGGAGGACAGAATTTGCTTTTCAGAGGACTTTTGCATCGCGTTTGCCATTTCTTCACTGGGGAGAACTTAATCATAGCACCACATCCAGCTGCCAGTTCCACTGGGCACTATTTATATGGGCAGCTATGTGCCCAGCCAAAACCCCAGGGGCTCTCTTACTAAATAGTTGGATAGACATATGTTTCAATATAAAAGTGTCCAGGCTTCCTGTGTTCAAGTGCAGACAATTCACAACACCACGGAGGATGGCTATCGCTAGGATGGTCATTTCAAAACTCACACATCCCACACCCCAACTGCTCTCACTATTACTGCAAGAGAAAAGAGGAGAATGAACTGGGGTGATTACCCGTAGCTGTCACAGTTGAACAAGGGAATAGTGCTGTGATTCAATAAATATGAGAATATAGGTGTCAGATCAGAATTCAAGACACTAGTGAATGCAAGTGGTGTCCCATGTCACACCCTTTTGGCCTCTGATTTCAGCTGCTGCTATGGCAGAGCCCCATCCCCACCCCTCCCACCATGGTAATAGGCAACTTTGCCTTTCTTACTCGGGGCTTTCTCTGAAGGACTATTCTCTTGGCCAATACTCCTTCAAGCTCAGCACAGGAGTTCAAGCGAAAGGTTAATGCCTCCCCCCTACAGCAGTCTTTAAGGGATGACGATTGGGCTTTGGTAGATACAGACCTCAGCATCCCAACTTTAAGGAAGGGACAATTCTCAAACACATTCTATATGAGTCCACAGAGGGTATCTGCTGGATTGAAACCTCGTCTCCTACAACAGTAATCAACGCAGTAATGCATCTTCCCTGTATCACTTTTAGGGGATGGCCAAACATGTCACATCACAGACACTTGATCCGGCAGTTAGAAGGTCATTGGTGGTATTTTGCAAAGAAGTTGCAATCTGAACATTTGCGTGGGGGCAGAAGCCTGCAAGAATGGATTAGAAGGAGAAAGATGAAGCTTTAGTCCACCACGTGCCAAATATGGGTTTACTCAGCCTCTAGGCAAATTCTGGCCTCCTAACCCTTCGCGTAACATGAAAACAAAAAGTAATTCGTATTTTTATAAAGAATAGGTTGCCAGGAATGTCGAGCCTGAACTTAATTAAGCCATTAGAACGACGTTCCATTTTACAGGAAAGACAGCAGCCAGAAGGACAAATTAAACACACCACGAAGAAGCAATCAGCCCAGAATGTGGGGCATCCGACAGGGTGACTGGCACAAGGTCAGCAGCCATTTATCTCCCTCATTTGGTAGGACGTGAAAAAGTAGAAACAGCAAGCGTGGGCTATCCCTTGGACGGGAACGGGCAGTACCTAGTGAGGGAGAGAATATCTGAGTTGTGTTTTTAGTTGCTATGGGTCTTAAACACTTTCCTAGGCTTGGGCAAAACGCCATTTATTCGAGAGAATAATGAGGGGCCTGGGACTGCAAGTTCAAGGGAAGGGCAGGGGTAGATGAAAGCACAGGTGGCAGGATTATACCTGAACAGGAGCCGGGACCCTTCTTTTTCCAAACCTGGAGAAAGAAGGGGAGGGTTGTAGAGATGGGAGATGAATTTCTAGGTATGGTTTTGGACTTCAGGCAGCTTATACTTCTAATCTTAATTCTTTCTTGGACTTAGGGTACAAGGTTTTCTGCTGAAAGAAAAGGAGCAGCGTGGGGAAGGATGCTTGAGAGGGTGACCCCACTCGATGGTAAGCTTTGCAAGAGCAGGAGGGACAGGATCACTTCATCTTTATATCATAATGCCAAGCAAAGTGCCTTGAACAGAGTTAAAAAACATTTAAAAAACAGGAAGCGTTATTGTAAAATAGAACTGCACACATCCTGGATCTCAATGATATATATATTACTGAAATTTCTATTTTTAAAATAATTCTTAGATGGCTTGAATTTCTGTATATTGATCACTAGAAAATTCTTAATTTTTTTGTCCATTAGAATAGAATCATTGACTCTTAGAACTCAGTTTGCTTATTTAAACCCAAAGAACTTCAAGTAACATACCAATAGCCACACTCTTGGTTATTGCTAAAATCAGAATTAGAACGGTGTTTCCAGTTTCTAAATCAGGGCACTTTCTAGTACACCCTCTGCCTTCTGCATATCATTTATGATAAAATCGACATCGTGTTTTCAATGTGCACACCATCTCAAACATAGGACTCGGAGAGGAAAGTTGCTGCTGTTCTACTTGAGATTTATTTGGTCCTCCAATCCAGTGATGCAACTTAGGGCAGTGAGTCTGGAATTTCTGCGCTGCCTACTAAGGACTCTGAATAAAGAGAGGCCCAGACTTGAAGCAAAGTCATCATAGTCCAACTGAAAAAGGAAATGAAAAATTATTTTTACTTTAAAATAAAATCCACGATCAAAGTATGTTTTCGTACATTAAAACATATAGTATCATTTTTTTGTATTATGCTTGTATTTTTAGTATTATATTAGGTATTTATACCATTTGTATTTTCAGTGTGATATTTTGACCGTTTCAGTTCAGATAAAGTAATCTCAATCAGAGCATTGAGCTAATTTAATAAATATCAAATTGTAATTTATATTTAGTCATAATAATTAGGGTAATATTAAATAATACTTCCTCTGATATTACCTCTGTTCTGTGTACTTATTGAATACCAGTTGAATGTAGATTTGAGGAGTAATAAAATGATCTATAAATTTGAATTAAATTGTATAGTATTATAGTTCTAATTTATAAATATGGTTATGCCATATTGTATTTCAAAATGCAATATAAACTTACCAAAAGTCTGTGCACTTTTATCATCAAGAAGTTTTGAACGATAGACAAAATTAACCTTCAAGTTGCCATATGATGTAATGCTTGAAGTCTCCGAAATGTCAAAGATGCTTTATATAGTCAGCTCCTGATCTTCTAGGAACTCAGATCCTTTTTTTACTCCCATGTTGTCTGGCTCTGTGAATGTTTAAGAGAAGTGAACTGGAATAAGCCAACCGTATTGCTTATCAAGAGATTCAGAAAATTTGAAGAAAGGTGAGACGCAACCTAGTGGTTAAAATGATTACTGCAAGAAAGGGGTCCTCTTCATTTTTCTGCATGTGGCTATCCAATTTTTCAACCCCATTTGTTGAAGAGAATATCCTCTTTCGGTGTTCATTGGGTTCTTTGTAAAATATTAGCTGACCATATATGTGGGGGCCTATTTCTGGGCTCTCTGTTCTGTTCCATTGATTCGTACGCCTGTTTTTATGTCAATTCCATACCGTTTTAATTACTGTAGTTCTATAATATAGTTTGAAATCAGGGAATGTGCTTACACTATTTCACAAAAATTAACCAGAAATGGATTAAATACTTAAACATAAGACCTGATACCATAAAACTCACAGAAGAAAACATAGGAAAAAGACATAGGAAGAAACACAGAAGAAAACACTCTTTGTTATTGGTCCTAGCAATGATATTTTTGGATATGACACCAAAAGCACAAGCAACAAAAACAAAAATCAACAAGTACACTACATCAAACTAAAAAGCTCCTGCATAACAAGAGAAATAATTAACAAAATGAGAAGTCAACCTATGAAATGGGTGAAAATATTTGCAAGCCATATATCTGATAAGGGGTTAATAACCAAAATATATCGAGAACTCTTACAACTCAATATCAAGCAATCCAATTTAAAAATGGGCTGAGACACTGAACAGACATTTTTCCAAAGAAGACATCCAGATGGCCAACAAATAACAATTCTTGGTAAGGATATTGGTGAGATTGTAAATTTGTGCTGCCACTATGGAAAACAGTGTGAAGATTCCTCAAGAAATTAAAAAGAAGCAGTAATATAATGACTCTGTTTAGAGCCAGGGGAAAATAGAGCAATCAGGGGGATCATTTCATAAACTATATCAATGTTTAACCAAACTACTGTATAACTGAAACTAATACTAAAAAAAATAATGAAGTTAAAAAAGAAACAACAAACAAAATGAAAAGACAACCTATGGAATAGGAGAAAAAAATTTCAAGTCTTATTTCTGAAAAGGGGTTAATATCCAAACTATATCAAGAACTCCTACAACTCAATAACAAAAAACAAGAAATGCAATTTTAAAAATGGGCTGAGGAACTGAATAAACATTTCTCCTAAGAGGACATACAGATGACACATGAAAAGTTGCTCAATGTAATTAATCACCAAAGAAATGCAAAGTAAAACCACAATGAGATATTACCTCACATCTGTCAGAATGGCTGTCATCAATAAATCAAAAAGCAAGTGTTGGTGAGGATGGAGAGAAAAGGGAACACTTGTGCACTGTTGTGGAATTGCAAATTGGTGCAGCCACTGTGGAAAACAGTTTTATAGGTTCCTCAAAAAATTAAAAAATAGAACTACCTTATGACCCAGTGATTCCACTTCTGGGTATTTATCTGAAGAAATCCAAAACACTAATTCAAAAAGATATACGCATCTGTATGTTCATTGCTGTGTTATTTATAATACAGCTAAGATATGGAAACAACCTAAGTGTACATCAATAGGTAATTGGACAAAGAAGAGGTAGTACAATTATATAATGGAATATTACCCAGCCATAAAAAATAATAAAATCTTACCAATTTGCAATAACATGAATGGACCCAGAGGGCATTATGCTAAGTGAAATAAGTCAGACAGAGAAAGACAAATACCATATGATCTCACTTATATGTGGGATCTAAAGAACAAAATAAATGAAAAATGAAACGGAAACAGATTCATAAATACAGAGAACAAACTGATGGTTGCCAGATAGGAGAGGGATTGGGGGGCTGGGTGAAAAGGGTCAATTCAGTATAAACTGATAGTTATAAAATAGTCATGGGGATTTAAAGTACAGCATAGAGAACACAGTAATATTGTAATAATTATGTATAACACTAGGTGGGTACTGGACGTATCAGGGAAATCACTTTGTAAATTATATAAACGTGTCACAACTATGTTGTGACAGCTTCACAACTACCTATGGTAGCTACGAAAAACAGCAGTTTAGCAGCCACTGGAGGGATGGAATGGACTTGGAGCTCCCCCAAAGCCTTATTCCCAGAGGATTGTCAGCAGCTGACCTGTCTGATAGCTCACTTAAAAGCTCAGTTATCAGGACTTGTCTTGACTTGACCTATTTCAAAATACATTCCGTGAAAACCACTTGATACACAGGGAGGGGAGGGGAGAGTGGGGAGGAAAAGAAAGGAAGAAGAGAAGAGAAGAAATGAAGGGAAAAAGAATAGAAAAGAAAAGGAAATGAAAGCAAAGAAAAGAGAATAAAGAAAAAGAAAAAAATCAGTGGAATAACAAAAAAATTGATAAATTGGATTTAAAATTTAACTTTCGTGCTTCATATGATGTCATCAGTAGAATGAAAAGACAACCTACACAAAGGGAGAAAATACTGGTAAATTATATACCTGCTAAGGAACTTGTGTGTAGAATATGTAAAAAACTCATATAATTCAATAATAAAAATATAAATAACCTAATTGACAATGGAAAAATGGTTTGTCCTTTTTCCATAGAAAGTCTACAAATGGCCATCTAACACATGAAAAAAACTCAACATCAATAGTAATTAGAAAAATCCAAATCAAAGCCACAATAAGATATGACCCACCTGGATTGCTATGTTCGAAAAAGAAAACAAAATAAAACACAACACTACCAACAACAACAAAAAAACCCTGGAACATAACAGATGTTGGCAACGATATGGAAAAACCGAAACCTTCATACCCTGCTGGTGGGGATGTAAAAAGGAACAGTTGCTTTGGAGAACAGTTTGCAGTTCCTCAAAACGTTTAACAGTTACCACATGACCCAACAATGCCATTCTTAGGTTTTCATACGCAAGAGAATTGAAACCTTATGTCCAGAAAAAAACTGGTACGCAAATGTTCACAGCAACATTATATGTGATTAACAAAAAAGTAGAACAAAAATGCCCATCACTTGATAAATGGATGAAAAACTGTCAGTATCAATGCAATAAAATATAATTTGGCAATAAAGAAAAAATAGAGTTCTGATATGTTCTACCACATGGGCAAACCTTGAAACATGATTTAAGTGAAAGAAGCCAAACAGAAAAGGACACATATTGTATGATTCCATTTATATGAAATATCCGAAATAGGCAAACCCACAGGGACAGAAAGTAGATTGATTAGCGGTTACCAAGAACTCAGGGGCTGGGCACATGGAGGGCTAGGAGAAAATGGATACTGACTTCTAATAGATATGAGTTTCTTTGAGGGGCAATGAAAATGTTTTAGAATTAATGGTGATTGTTGTACAACTATCTAAATAGTTTGCTTTGAAATAATACTCATTAAAAAAAAACATAAAAAACTCTTATTTTCACATTGAATCCACCCACTTTTGAGGGAGATTCAAGCCAAAATAATAATAATGCTCCAGTTAGCAGTTGTGTTGTTTAAATTACTTCTATTAATAAAGAATATAAGACTTTATTCTTTATTCCTTTACTTTACTAAAGCTCATATACTCTTAAAGTCAAAATTAATGATATGTCTACACTCTACCCATGTTCTAGACTATAACAGCTATTCTCTGCTTTGTCCAGGATAGGGGCCCATCATTTTATTTCCTGTAGGGCCTTTCTCACATCCTGGAATTTTTTTTTTTTGGGGGGGGGAGGATACATTTTTATTAGTAATAAATCTGAGTATGGTAAAAGACTGTACCACAAACTAACTTCTCATAAAATTCTGCTCACTCCCTGCCACTATCATTATATTTTATAATTGCAGTAATTACCTTTGACCTGTGATGACAGCTGCCGTGTACTTTCAAACATCAACAGCAGCCAAGCCACAGATTGCTAGTCCCTTTCTCCTGTAATGATCCCCATGCTGAAATTATTTAGACTTATTTACTCCTTATTTCGTCTCCCCCGCTAGAATGTGCACTCTGTTATAAGAGGACTCATGTCTGTCTTTTGCACCAGTTCCTAGCCTGGTCCAGATGTCAAGTCAGTGCTCATGAGAGAAGTAAATGAATGTATTGGGGGCTTGTTTGCATTTGTATGACAAACACCAGCGTTGGTAGATCTCATCATTTAGTGAGTTACCTATCTTGGAGGGAGAGCTATTATTGTACCATTTTTTTTTTTTTCTGGTTGGTATAGCAACCCACTGGTCTCCAGAGCTACGAGTTAATTCTGAGGTACTTGTTTTCCCGGAAGACCATGGCATTTTCAATTATGAAATAATGATGTTATTACAAGTCACATTTCTAACAGTATAATAGGGTACTGAGAGGTTTTCTGTTTATCTTTTACAAAGATGGCAGAGAATTGGAAAGGGAACAAACCTTTCCAAACCAATAAATGCTAGGAAAAAACAAAACAAAACAGTAGGACACACATCTCCCCAACTAATCCTTTCACATTTCCTCCAAGTTCTCCACCTTTCCAGAGACACCTGTGAATTTGGTTGGGTTTTTTTCTCCAAGTCGTTATGAAAGTTTTGGAAGATCGTTGTTACAAAACAAACTCTAAAGAGCTCTGTCACACCCCAAATATTTTCTCTATTTCTCCTCATTGCCTGTCTAAAATCTCATATTAAATTCGAAATTGATAATAGTCTTACAAAAACTGAGATTTTCTCTGAAAAGTTCCAATATAAGATACCTCTCGATTCTCCCTTTCTCTTTCACATTTTAGGGAAAGGAACTGAGAAAGGTTTATGAAACTGAGTTAGTCATCATAGAAATACTCATTATTATCAGTTCATTAAGACAAGGTTTATCTGGGCCATTCAACCAACCATGAATGCAGTTTTTGAAAGGCAGAGTCTATTTTCTAATAATGGATACATGTGTGTTATGCTGTATTTTTCCTTCTGTAGGTTTTGGTCCCAGGTACCAGGGAGAGTCAGACACCACCCAGTTCTAAGGTAGGTCCCATAATAAATACTTCACCACACCCTTCCTTCCTCTGTGCAGTTCTGAATGCTTTTATCATATATAGGGTTGTAATACCCACCAGCAAACAATGCCATTATCTTATCTAAAAGAAGCTGTATTGCAATCAGCTTACCTCTTGGGCTTTGACGTTTTAGAAGCACTAACTGCTTAGGTACCTTCAATAATCTGCAGTGGAGATGGTGTCAGGAGGACAAAGAGAAACATAAAAAGGAAGCTGTAGCATGCAGTGTTGAGACTGCAGATTTCAGGGTCAGCAACCCTGGGGTATTTTGATTTACATATGTGTAAGAACTTCATATTAGTCTTCCAGTAGTCTTTTTATTCTTTTAAATGAGCACTGAATCCTACGCAAAATCAGATTGGATGTTTGACCTTTGAGACAGCTAAATCTAGATATTTGTCTATCAGTAAATACGGAAACTGGCCCACCCCGATAGAAGGTTTTCTCGGGAGAGGATCAGATATCCCGCTGCACAGATCCTGCAACAACTGCCTGATAGAGTCACTATCTAATTATAGTGCTCGTCTAATTCTCTGCTTCAGAAGTTTGGATGTTCAGTTATTACCATACCTTGATGTGGTTGGGTTTGAGTAATGAATCAGATGAACCGAACTATTCCTACCAAATATACTAAAGTCATTATACTGATGAGTTAACTTATATTTAGAAAATATAACTTTCAGATAGTTTGGATAGATACTGGGGATTCCTGATCAGCAATATTCTTGTGGTCCAATCTTTGTGAGAGGAATTACTGGCAGAAGTTGTTTCATGGACTTGGATGCAGAGTTTACAGAATAAGTGAGATGATTTTAATGACCCTTGTCAAGGCAGTGTACATTTGCCTTCACTGTGGAGATAGAACCAAATGGAGTTTCTTTGACTAGAGCTGGACCTACAATGCTCAGGATGACATTGCCAAGTCTTTCCTAGGCTTCCATGCTAGGACTCTTCCATCCCTCTGGTTGCCACATTCTTTTACCATTTTCCCCCATATTATTTCTGTAGCTACATCATTTCCTTAATCAGATTAATAGTAAATTTGTGGAGAGGGATCTATTTTGCCTCTTTAATTTGCATAGCTTCTCTGATTACTTTCTTTATAGTTCAGTTCTTTGACGGTCATCATATATATTCCAATTTCCAATTTCGTATGTGTTTTGGAGGGGGTACCTGCATATGTTTCTGACTTTCGTGTACTATTAAGTCTTTACCTTTCATCAGTATATCTTTAACCATGTATCAGTGATTTGGTTATCTAGATATTGTTAATTTTTATGAAATAGGAATATGCAGAAGGCACAGAGGAGGACATCACTTATAATATATTTATGATTAATTTCATAAATTTGGAGATGGAGCAATGATATGATTTTTAGAATAAGCTCAGTAAAATATTGAACATAATCCCATCCTCTTTATCCTGTGGTTGAACTATGTAGATGTTGAAGGATTAATTACTCTGCTCAGCTCAACTTAAAACAGAAATCCTAAAATACAATCTTGATAGAAAGTATAAAGCAAAATTGTTTTTTTGTGTAGAAATGAAGTAATTGTGCAAATTTCAGCAAAACTTATGTTCAGATATCTTCGTTTTATTAAATGAAATGATTTGTGATAGTATATAATACAATATTTAGCACAAAGGAGATAATCAATAATTACTACCTGTAATAGTATAGACAAAAAGTTAAACATACGATTATAGGTATTAGTCATACTAAGAACCAAGAAAAATCACAACTCAAATAAAAAAAGACCATCAACTGATGCCAACACAGATGAATCAGATGTTGGAATTATCTCACAAAAACTTTAAAGCAGCTTTTCAAAGGCTTCAGTAACTTATTATAAATTCTCTAGAAACAACTGAAAAAATAAAAAATCTTGGCAAAGAGATTGAAATTATAAAAAAGAACTAAATGGACATTATAAAATCTAAAAACACCATAACAGAAATAAAATAACTACTCTATGACCCAACTGTAGAATGGAGATGACAAGATATATCAGTGTCCTTCAATAAAGATTAATAGAATTCACCCAATCTAAAAAACAGAGGCAAATAAACTAGGAAAAAAAATGAACAGAGCTTCTGGGACCTATCAGACAAAAATAAAATAGCCAACATTTGTATCACCGAAGTTCCATGAGGTGAAAAAGAATGTCAGACTGAAAGAACATTTGGAGAAAGAGTTGCTGAAAAGTTCTCAAATTTGTTGAAATACACAAACCTACAGATCAAGAAGCTGAGCAACCCCCAAATGAGATAAACCTAAACACATCATAATTAAACTCCTTTAAACTAGGGCAAAGAAAAAATACTGAAAAAAGTCAGAGGGAAATAATACATTATCTGTAGGACAAAAACAATTTGAATAACTGTATTTCTTATCTGAAACTAGCAGATCTATCCTTAAAGACTGAAAAGGAAATGATAAAAGAAAGTATCTTGTAGTATAAAGAAGGAAGAAAAGACAACAGAAAGAACATAAATATGAGTACATACAAAAGTATGTTTTATTAATCATACAATGGTATATTTTATAAATCATGACTTTTTAAAAATCATCTTTGATGACTGAAACAAAAGTAATAACAGCATCTCACAATCAAGATGATGATATTAAATAAAAGGAATGTAAGGGAACCTAAGTAGAAATGAGGTTTCCACACTTACCTCAAGATGGTGAAATGTTGATTAAAGTAGACTGTGATAAGTCACAGAAGTATATTTTAAAATCAAAGCAACCACTAAAAACCATATAAAGAAATGCACTCAGAAATACTATAAGTAAATACAGCTGAATCTCCCAAAATGTTCAAGTAACCCACAGAAAGGCAAGAAAAGGGAAAAAGAAGGACAAAAACCAGAGGAAACAAAGAAAATAATGGGAAACTGAAATGCCAGCATATCAATAATCACCTTAATAGCAAATGATCTAAATACACCAATCCAAAGAGAGAAATAACCAGAGTGGACTAAAAAATGACCCATCATATATTGTTCACAGGAAACTCACTTTAAATTCAATGATATAATTAGGTTAAGATAAAAGGACAGAAGAAGATATACTATGAAAATGTTAATTTTTAAAAACCAGGAATGTCTATGTTAATATCTGAAATAGTAGACTTTAGAGCAAAGGAAATTATTAAAGTAGAGATGGAAAACATGAGACATTAAATATTAATAAGATCAGTGGACTAGAGAGACATGATGAGCTGAAATGTGTATGCACTAAACAACAGAGCTTTAAAATACAAGATGCAAAAACTTATAGGGCTGAAAAGAAACATAGACAACTCCACAGTTATCACTGGGGAATTCAACATGACCTCTCAGTAACTGATATAATTACTAGATGGAAAATCAACAAGGACACAGAAGATTTAAACAACACAACCAGTCCTAGAGTGACACATCAATCCACTCAATAATAACAGAATACACATTTCATTTGCCCATGGAACATTCACCAAGATACACCATATCCTGTAGCATAAAATAAACCTGAACAAATGCAAAATAATTGAAATCACGCAGTGTATGTTTTCTGTTCGTATTGAAATCAAACTTGAAATCAATAATAGAGTGACAATAAGAAAACATCTAAACACACACAATTAAACAACATGATTTAAAATAAGCCATGCATCAAAGAGGAAATCTCAAAGCATATTTTAAAATAGAATTGACTGAAAATGAAAATATAACATACCAAAATATGTTAGATGAAGCTAAAGCATTGTTGAGAGTGAAATTTGCAACACTAAATGCACACATTAGACATGACAAAAAGACTCATGTAAATAATCTAAATTCCTATTTTAAGGCACTAAGAAAAGAAGACAATACAAAAGGTTAGAGCAATAATTAATACAATTGAAAATAAGAAAGAACAAATCAATGAAAAAAGACTGATTTCTTTTTAAAAATCAATAAAATTGACACACTTTTAGTAGGACTGACAAAAATTAAAATAGAGAAAATTTATATTACCAATATGAGGAATGAAAGATAGGATATCACTATATATTCTGCAGCTACGAAAACACTGCACTCATAAATGACAACTTAAAAGTAATAGATTCCTTTTTATAAATCACAAACTACCAAGTAACCAAGATGAAATAGATTATCTCCATAGCCTAATAACCAGTAAAGAAATTGAAATTATTTAAATAACTCCCCCTCAAAAGAAATGTCCAGTTCCAGCTGGTTTTACTGGAACATTCTACCTAACATTTAAAGGGGAATTAACACCAATTTTATACAGTTGCTTCTGGAAGGGAACACTTCTCAATTCATTTTTGAGGCCAGTATCACTCTGATATCAAAACCAAACAAAACCAGGACAAAAGTAAAACTACAGACCACCATCTCCCATGCACACAGATGCAGAGACCCTCAACAAGGTATTAGCAACGTGAATACAACAATGTAATTCTGCACCGGTGACCAAGTGGCATTTATTCCAGGTATGCAAGTCCAGTTCAAAATTTGAAAAATCAATCAGTGCAATTTGCTAGATCAAATAAAAATCATATGTTCATATCAATTGATGCAGAAAAAGCATTGGACAAATTCTAACACCTCATCATGATTAAAAGAAAAAAAAAAAAACAGCTCTCAGGAGTTGCATCATTGAAATGGCAGAGTGGGGAGTGCCAAGAATCTCAGTTCTTCCACCGAAGCAACTGATAAGTTGGCAAAAACTGACAGAACCGACCTTTTTTGGAGTTCTGGCATGTAATCAAAATTTTCCATGAACCAGGGGAGTGCTTAATGAAGAAACAGACTGAAATTTTAGTAAGAAAAGACTGTGTTCTTGCTTGCCCACCTATCACACCCATTCCGCAGCTAAGTGGTGGCTGTGGGGATGGCAGCCTGAAGTCCTTGTGCATTTAGCTGGTGCTAGGGGGCAACATAGAACTTGTTTTGGCCTGTCTGGTAATCAGTATAAAGGCTGACCTTTGTTTTACCCCTATTAAGGTAGTTTTCCAGGAGACATATAACAAAAGCATTTAAAGACATATATCACTTACAGCCACCTCGGTCAAGAGGTAGCAAAGCCTGGGAAGACCCAAAGCCTAGGAAGGAGGAGGCTATAGAGGAAGATCTTGGGAGGAATCAGGGCTTTGAAGGGCTACTGCATATACCAGGGAGTACAGAATATAACACACATGTCGAGGGCCAGATGCTGGCTCAGAAAATATTTGAGACGACCATTGGCTTTCACCTCTGGCTGATTTTGAGCTTCACAAAGCAGGAGATAAAGGCTAAGGCAAGTTGGAGGCACCTGGTTTGGTGTTGAAAGGGTACCCTAGCTTAGAGTCAGTCTGCAAAGATCAGATGAGTATTGTTTTTTATTTTTCCTTTGGCATGAGGAGTTTAAGGAGATCTCTGTCAGGCCTCTTGGCTGACTCTGTGATGATAAAAACAAACAAACAAACAAACAAACAAAAAAAAAACCAGAGACTTCCATGACCCCACAAGATGATGAACATGGTCTTTGCAAAGATCATTTGAAAAAGTCACTAAAGAAGAAGACAATGCAAGCCTCAACTCTCAACAACAGAAAACCGTAGGGAAGGGGGAGATTCTGAGTTCCAGAGTTATCACAATATGATATTTAAAATGTTCAGTTTTCAACAACAACAAAAAATTACAAGGCATATAAAGAAACAGTAAAATATGGTCCATTTCCATGAAAAAAAAAAGAAATTGACAT
This sequence comes from Macroglossus sobrinus, assembly GCA_004027375.1. Classification (NCBI taxonomy): domain Eukaryota; kingdom Metazoa; phylum Chordata; class Mammalia; order Chiroptera; family Pteropodidae; genus Macroglossus; species Macroglossus sobrinus. Next base: position 10,380 of record PVKZ01006745.1, on the reverse strand, counting down.
AAACCATCCCTGAGGAAACCCAGACATTTGATATAATAGACAAAGACTTTAAGTCAACTGTCTTAAATATATCTTAAAGAGTTAAAGAAAATCATGGACAAAGATATAAAAGAAATCAAGAAAACCATATATGAAAAAAATGGGAATATCAATAAAGATATAGAAATTATAATATGGAACCAAATAGAAATTTTTAGAGCTGAAAAGTAAAATAATTAAAATAAAAACATCACTAGAGGGTTTCAACAGCAGTTTGATTTGATCATTTCAATAGTCCTGTCTTCAAGCTGTATCCAAAGACACAAATAAATTGAGAGTAAAAGGATGGAAAAAATATTCCATGAAAATACTAACCAAAGGAGACCATGGGTGGCTATACTAATATTAGACAAAACAGACGTTAAGTCAAAAATTGTTATAGGAGAAAAAGTATATTATATATTGATGAAAAGGTCAATTCATTAAGAAGATAATTGCTGAGAACTTTCCAGACTTGGACATCCATGTTCACAAATATCGCCCTCCCTATAATCTCAATGCAAAACAACCTTTAAGACACATTGTAATGAAACTGTCAAAAATCAAAGATAAAGACAGAATCCTAAACGAAGCCAGAGAAAACAAGATTGAAAGAAAGTGTTGAAAGAAAAAATTTTACAGTCAAGAATACTCTGTTTAGCAAAGTCATGAAGATGAAATACTTTTCTAGACATGGAAAAGTTGAGGGAGTTTATCACTACCAGCCCTGCCTTGCAAAAAAATGTTGAAAGTTCTTCAAGCTGAAATGAAAAGACATTAATTAGTGACATGAAAACATATAAAAGTATCCAACACACAGGTAAAGGTAAATATACAGTCGGATTTAGAAAACTAATTCTGTAATAGGATTAGCTGTACCATTAGCTGTAGTATAAAGGTTAAAGAACAAAGTAATAAAATAATTATATCTTATTAATTCTACTATAAGTTGTTAATGAGTGTACAATTTAAAAAGAAATAAATGAAAACATCAAAAATATAATAGGAAGCAAAAGGGTGGAGCTTTTTATGTGATTGAAATAAACTGCTATCAGCTTAAATGACTGTTTTCTTTATAAGATGTCTTACATAAGCCTAATGGTAACCATAAGCAAAAATGTAGAATAGATTCCCATATGATATGCCACTATGGAAAATCAACAATTTGCAAAGGTAGGCAAAAACAGAGAGAGAAGGAAACAACAGAACTACAATATAGCCAGAAGGTAATTAATAAGATGGCATTAATAAGTTCTTACATATTAGTAATTACTTTAAAGATAAAACGGATTGAATTTATTAATCAAAACACAGAGTAACTGAATAAATGAAAAGATAAGAAACTATTCACTGCCTATAAGAAACTCACTTCAGATTTATGGACACACATAAGGTCAAAGGGAAGAAACAGGAAAAGATATTCCATGCAAGTAGAAACCAGAAGAGAACAGGGGTAACTATAATTATGTGAGACAAAGCAGACTCTAAGCCAACAATTATGAGACAAAGGTCCTTATATAATAATAAGGACGTCAATTCATCAAGAAGAGATAACAATTGACATATACACACTCAACATTGGAGCACCAACATATATTAAGCAGATACAAATAGATCTGAAAAGAAAAATAGACTATAATATAATAATAGTAGGGGACTTCAACACGATACTTTCAGCAATAGATAGGTCATCCAGACAGAAAACCCATAAGAAAACGTCGGACTTAACCCATATTTTAGACCAATGGATCTAGCACACATTTGTAGAACATTCCATCCAGGTAGAGGAACACACGTGCTTCTCTAGCACACATGGAACATTCTCAAGGATAGATCACATAATAGGCCACAGAACAAGATGAACAAATTTAAGATTGAAGTTGTACCAAGTGTCTTTTCTGAAAACAATGGTACGAAACTAAAAATCAGCAACAAAAGTAAATTTTTAAGCAAGTGGAAAACTAAATAACATACTCCAGGGCGTCAAAGAAAAAATAAAAAGGGCAATTTTAAAAATTTCAAATGAAAATGGAACACAACACACCAAAATCCATGGGATGCTGCAAGAGCAGTTCTAAAAGGAATGTTTAATAGTGTTAAATGCATAGACTGAGAAAATAGCAAGATCTCAAATACCTAATTTCACATCTCAAGCAACTAGAAAGAGAAGAACAAACTAAACTCAAAGTTAGCAGAAGGAAGGAAATAACAATGATCAAAGTGGAAATAAATGAACTAGAAGACCAGAAAAACAATAAAAACGATCGACAAAATAGAGCTGCTTTTTCAAAATGATAAAACAAAATTGACAAACCGTAACTAGACTAATTAAGAAAAAAGAGAACTCAAATAAAATAAGAAATGAAAAAGGAAATATTACAACTGATACTAAGAAATTCACAGGATCGTAAGAGACTGCTATGAACAATTATATGCTAATAAGTTGAATAAGCTAAAAGAAATGGATAAATTCCTAAAACATACAACCTAGCAAGACTGAATTAGGAATACGTAGAAAACCTGAAGAGACCAATATCGAGTCATGAGATTGGATCAGTAATAAAAAAATCTCCCAATACAGAAAACTTTGCGGGGGAAAGCAAAAAGAAAAGAGGAAAAGAAATGGCAACAACCAGATCTAGCAAGGCAGAAATGGCAGAAAAATGGCGCCTGCCAGGAGCATAAATATGGCACCTGGTGGAAAGGAAAGAGAAAGAGGAGCCCGCTGGAAAGGCAGAGGGAGAACAGGGAGAGAGCATCCTGCAGCCTTCCTCCCTGGAAAGTTTCCCATCAGGCCCCTGGCCCCTCAGGCCAACACTTTAAAATTAGCAAAGGAGTCTCTTTCACCTGACGTCTGGGCATCTTCAAAGGGCTCCTTTGTGCTGGGCCTTGGGGCGGGTCCTGCTGCACCTGGAGCCTTTGAGCGCCCTCTCGGTTAACTGCGGCCCCACCGGTTTCATGCGTGTAAGCCGCACTGGCCTTCAAAGCCAGGTGTTTTGAGGGTTCATCTCTCAGGTGCCGGTCTTAACAGTTGGGGTGCCAACGTGGGTCACAAAGCCTTCACTCCTCAGGGCGAAGCTCTGGCTTTTGAGGTCCCTCTTGTTGTGGGTTCCCCACACCAGGAGTGGGGTTTATGGCCATGTCATGTCTCGGCCTTTCCTGCCCACCTTGATGCGGTTTCCCTCCTGTTCGCCCAAAGTGAAGGAGTCAATCCCCTGGTTTTTTTTTTAGTTTCTTTTTCACAGGAAGTTGTTCCATCGATAGTGGTGAATTGTGTTAAAGGTGAGTTAAAAAATCTTCCTGTGTCGTCATCTTGAACCAGAACCTCTGTTGTTTCTTTTTCGGTTCTTTCTTAGGTTTCCGTCTCTCTGCTGACATTGCCAGCAGTTTCTGCACGCTGTCTACTTTCTCTCTGAGTCCTTAGCATATTATTCATAGTTGTTTTCAATTTCTGGTCTGATAATTCCAACATCCCTCCCTTCCACGGCTGGTTCTGATGCATGCTCTGTCTCTTTGGATTATGTGTTTTTTTTTGCCTTTTGATTTTTTCGTGAGAGCTGGCCACGATGTAGCCGGTGGAAGGAACGGCCACAAATAGGCCTGTAGGTGAGGTATGGGGGCAGGGAAAGTGTTCTCTAGTTCTGTCCTTCTGTGATTACGTTGCAGTCTTTTAGGGAACCTATGCCTCTGAATCATCAGCTTTAAAAGCGTTGTTATTGTTCTCCTTCCCTTTACGTGGGATAGAGTGGGCTGGACTTGGGTGTTTTCCTTCTTGCAGATGGAAGGCTCTAGCTGAGGGATGTTTAGTCCGTCTCGTCCTTTAAATCGGTTAGGCCCTGCTAAGACCCCAGCCATTAGGATCTGGTTAACTAGTTCCTCCTGAGGGCCGTCCCTGTTAAGAACAGAGTGCTCTGCTCTATTTTAAAATGGTCCCTTTCCCCGGCGGCCCTCCCTTCGGAAGTATGAAGGAATTTTTCTCCCATATTTATAGTGAAAACTGGCCAAGCTCCTGCAGGCAAAGCTCACCATAGCATGGGGCCCCTCCGTGGTTGCGTCCTCTGGAGATAATTTAACCCTAGAAGTGTCCACACTGATCCTTCCGTGTCATCGTATTTCAGGGTTTCCTCCCTCGGCACTGGTTCCTGCAGCAGCTTCTTCTGCTCCCGGATCTCTGCTCTGGTAAGCGAAACTGGTGCTTCCCGTATTGTCCGCCTGTCTGTCTCTGCAATCTGGGGAGCAGCTGTTTGCCCTGTGTCCTCCCTCTGATGGATCCAAGAGGAGTTGTTGATTCTGTTCCATTTCTCACTTGTTGTTCGAGAGGGGTGACTCCCAAGCTCCTTATGTACAAAACTGAAATCGTCTTCTGTTTCTATTCCTCCCCGTCTTTTAAGCAGTACCGGTGGTTATGACACAGTGGGAGATCCTTTGCACTTAGATTCAAGATTGACCTTTTGGTGGTCCTTTCCGGTGGTTGATTAAACCTCTGATTTGAAGATCATGTAAGAGCTGCGATGGGAAAGGACACCTGAGCTGTTGATGATAAATATGAGTGTATTTAGTAAGCCTTTTGTAGTATTTAAGGATAGATGTGGCGTTGGATCCAATTAGGGCCATCTAGGGACCAGAGGAGGTAAGGAATCCTTGTTGGCCTGCCAGGATTATTTCATAAGGGAATAAATAATCGGTGTCGACTGGAGGTGTAGGATTCGAGGATCGTCAGGGCCACATGCCAGACTTTGGGCAGGCTGAGTTCCTCAGAGAGTTTGGCTGGTTTGAATTTAAGAGCATTGTTGCCTGTTTTATTTTTCCAGAGGACGGAGGATGATAAAGATCATAACGTTTTAGGCTGTGAAGTGTTCCCAAGTAGGGAAAATTCTTTCTGGTCGCAGCTTAGCTACAGTTACAGCTGTAGCCCATTTGCAGAAAAAAGCTTCTAACCATCCTGAAAACAAGGACATGTATGTCCTTCTGTTTTTGTGTCTAAAAAGGGAAAAGGGTCGTGAGTAATTGGAGAGTCCAAAAGCAGGAGAACAGAATAGAGGTTTTCAGATTTTGAAATGCAGGCATGCAGGCATGTCCCCATCGGGGAGATAGATGTTGTTTCCTTAGTCCTGGCATAGAAGGGAGAGCAACCGTGAAGAAAGCTCAGAATCCAGTGCCAGCAACAGCCAACTAATCCCAGAGGCCCTCGGAGGTGTCTTTTGGGCTCAGGGAATGGGGAATTGGTGATGCTCGTAGGGGACGAAGGATCCCCTTCAAGGGAGAAAGCACATCCTAGAAAAATGCTCTTGAAGAGGCTGAATAATTTCATTTTGTTTTTAGAAACTTTGTTGTAGGCAAAAGCTTGGAGCAAATGAGTTGTTAAAATCAGGTGAGCAGAGAAGAAGGTCATCTACATACTAGATTAGGACAGAATTGCAGGGAATAATAGTGTTGATGGTGAAATGGTTGCCTGTGTCCACTAGCAAGGTGGTGGGATGTCTGTCGACAGTTATGGTTATTCCCCGTTAAGAGTTAGTTGTTCACCAAAAAAGGGAGGGATTCTCTGAGGAAAGTCATTAACCGATGGATTGTTGGTCTCTTGTTCACATTTGCATTTTGAGGCTGGTAAATACCAAATCTGATGTCCATTTTCTTTTTCAATATCCATAATTATCTCTGTCTATGGGAGTTTTGGAGGGAGCCAATTGTCCTGGCTTGTTTCCGTCCAACTAACTGGTAAAGTCTTGAGTTGGCATTGTTTTGTTTTGTTTTGTTTTGTTTTTCCTTTCTCAGGTATTTTATTGGTCCTGGGAAGGGTTGGCAGGCGGCCCTTGCCTCATGCTGAGGGAGCCACACGCCCTCACTGTTTCCAGTTGCTATTGATGGGCAGGTTCACGTGCTGGTGGGAGGCCAGGAAGACCTTGAGCTTGGGCTGGGCGCTGGTGGGAGCCACCTAGGCCCAGAGCAGCGGGAAGGAGTCCGGACAGCCGGGGCTGGGACCCGGTGATTCAGCAGCAAGTCGGCAGAGGCGACCTGGTTGCCCACGATGAAGGCCTGGCCCTCTGGTCTTGGGACAACAGGGTCTCCAAAGGCTTCGGGTGCCCCGGTAGTTCCTTCACCTAGTCCTGCTTGCCCGCCTTGTAGCTGGTTAAATGAGGGTGATGGATTTGCAGTGGAGGTCCTCCATGCCGCCATTCACCACGTCCATTAGCGCCACCTCCCGCTGGTCCTGTCCACATAGCCCGAGGGGCCGCCCAGGTGGTGCAGGGTGGGACTGTAGGGTACAGGGTGAGGTCTTCACCCTGGAACTTGGGGAGCTGCCTGTACAGACAGGAGGCTTTGAGTCTCCTTGGTTTCCTTGGTTTCAACCCTCTCCTTCCACCTCTGGCCTTCATCAGCCAGGAGCATGCGCATGGCCTCGCAGTACACAGGGGAGTAGGTGATACTGTAGGGCGACACGGTTGCCATGTAGACAAAGATGATGCGGGCGGCGGAAGAACCCGAGTTACATCGTTTTGATTTTTTTTTTTCTGCAACACTTCGTGATGTTGAGTGTATGTATTTCAGAGAAAGGTCACCTTACTAATTTACAGTATGTTTTGAATAATATCTCTAATTTCTGGTCATAGGTTTAATGGTGCTAGTGACCAAGGTGGAAAGGCTTCATTCATTTAGGATGAGATTAAGAGTAATCCTTCCAAACATTTTCTAAACTATGTCTTTAGTAAGAGATAGATTCATCTCTTTGTATTCTGCTATCTTGTATCTTTGACCAATCAACTTTTGAAGGAAGATGGTGGGAATGGATTCTAGACTTACTCTACCTTATGGTTTTGGCCTGTATGTAAGCGTCGGGGCTATTCTGATTTATTTGATTGAAAGTCCTCTTTAAGAGTGGCCCATTTGGCTTTTCATACAATAAAGTGGCATCTCTGGGACACACTAGTAATGGCAAAAGTTGTTATAAATCATAGATCACAAGAGAATATGCTTTGAGGATCAGTCTAAATTGATTACTAGATTCTTCCCTATTTTTATGGTGATCCAAAAAGACTCTCACAATAACATGTAAATCTGAGTGAGATCAAGGATTAAGGAATACTTGCCTTCTTTCACAGGTGGGGAAGGACCAATAATAAGGGTCCTTATTTTGGGGAGTTGTGGGCTAAGTAGTTTCATGGAGGCAGGAAGCAGGTAAAAAGTAAGAATAGAGTTTGAAGGAAGAAAAAGAGAATCCACAGAAAAAGCAGAAATAGAGGGTAGGAAAAAGGGCTTGTTTGGTCACATGATGAGTTCTGGGTGAGGACAGGGGCCTGAGATTGTGGACACATGGTAAAAGATACAATCTTTAAGAGACTGTACAGTTTGAGATAGATGAGACATTTTATTTTTCGGCCTCCTCATACCAAGCGAAACAAGATGACCATTGGTGAGAAGAGATCTTAAAGCCCAAGATTTGAGGGCACGTTGTAGATAGATAGGAAATTCTAAGTGTCCTAAAGTGGCCACTGGAGTTGTAAGCTGTCCTCAGTAAAATTCTGCCACTTTTGGAGGTAATGATCTGAATTTTCACCTTAGTGATAAAACATAATTGATGGGAATTTTTAAGAGCTTTGAGAAGTGCGCTGAGAGTTTCAACGATAGCTAACAACATAACCAAACCAAGAGATGGCTCTAGGCAGTTCCTTATAAAACAAGTCTTGCCCTCGGATCCAGCAATCGCATTCTGTGGTATTCACCAAAATGAGTTGAAAACTTAGGTCAAAAAAACCGCCCAGCACATGAGTGTTTGATTTAAAATAGCAAAAATCCAAAGCAAAGAAAATGTCATTCAGTAGGTGAATGGATAAGTAAACTGGTATATCCATACCATGCACTATTATTCAATAATAAAAAAAATCTATCAAGCCATAAAAAGACATGGAGGAAACTGAAATGAATATCGCTGAGTGAAAGAATATATCCTAAAAGGGTACACACGGTATGATTCCAACTAGATGACATCTGGATAAGGTAAAACTGTGTATTAAGAAGATCAGTGGTTCCCAGTGGGTGGTTGGAGTGAGGAGGAGGCATAAACAGATTGAACACAGAGGATTTTTAGGGCAGTGAAAATATTCTATATGATATTGTAATGGTGGAATATGACATTATATATATTTTTCAAAACCCATATAACTACAACAGAGTGACGCCTAATATGAACTACACACTTCAATCAATATTGTATCAGTATAAATTTATTATTTATAATTAATGCATATAATCATGCAAGATGTTAATAATAGGAGAAACGGTGAGGGGGTAGAATATGTGGGTGCTCCTTGTAACTTTAGGCTCGATTTTCCAGTAAAACTAATCCTAACAATAAAATCTATTATTTAAAAACTTAAAGGGATCTCTGCAGAAACCGCAAGGTTTTTAATTTTTCCCTACAGGCTCATGATTTCAAATGAGTGGGTACTTCATTTTTCATAAATGCTATTAGAGCTAAAGCTTATTGAACCTTTAGATTATAGGTATTGCGTAAGTACATTATTTTACTCATGTGTTTCAGAGAATCCTGTATAAGCCCATGCAGTTTATCTCATTTACTCTTCGCATAACGCTATGTACTATTATGGTTCACATTTTAAAAAAACAACAGGACAGTTCTGAGAGAGAAGTCAAACCATTGATAAATACTAGAACGGGTGTCTAATCTGGATTCTAAACCCAAAGTTCTACCGTAATACTGAATCGGAGAGAATTGGCTATTTCTAATTCCGTCCGCCCAAACAATGAACAGCCGATAAATCTCGCGATACTATTGAAACTACTGCTCCCGGCATCCACAGCGGCCTCTGCCCATAAGCCTACGCCGGGGGCCCGCCGGCCCGGCATGCCTCGAGGCGCGAAAGGCCAGCTGGGCGCTGTAGTTCTCCTGGACGCCTAGCGGCATTGCCAGCGCGGCGGGGCGGCTCTCGGTCGCTGCCAGCGGGTTCAGTGAGGGCGAGCCGAGGCAGAGAAAGGGCGCGGAACTGGGAGAGGGTGAGTCAGACGCTGTCTGTGCCGTAGAGAGAGCGGTACCTTTTGGCACACGGCTCGCTTAGGTAAATGGACTCGTGCGGCCGTCTCTCCGGCGATACCGTTATCTTTGCGCCAGCGGGAGCCCAGTGAGGAGGAGCCATAGCCGGGTCCTTGCACCCGTTCTCGCCTTCTGCGCCCCGCCGCCATCTCCACCATGCAGTCCCGGGAAGACGCCCCGCGCTCTCGCCGCCTCGCCAGCCCGCGGGGTGGGAAACGGCCCAAGAGGATTCACAAGCCCTCGGTGTCGGCCTTTTTCACGGGCCCCGAGGAGCTGAAGGACACGGCGCACTCTGCAGCGCTGCTGGCACAGCTCAAGTCCTTCTACGACGCGCGGCTGCTGTGCGATGTGACCATCGAGGTGGTGACGCCTGGCAGCGGGCCTGGCACGGGCCGCCTCTTCCCCTGCAACCGTAACGTGCTGGCCGCCGCGTGTCCCTACTTCAAGAGCATGTTCACCGGCGGCATGTACGAGAGCCAGCAGGCGAACGTGACCATGCACGACGTGGATGCCGAGTCCTTCGAGGTGCTGGTCGAATACTGCTACACGGGTCGTGTGTCCCTGAGTGAAGCCAACGTGGAGCGCCTTTACGCGGCCTCCGACATGCTGCAGCTGGAGTACGTGCGGGAGGCCTGTGCCTCCTTCCTGGCCCGCCGCCTCGACCTGGCCAACTGCACCGCCATCTTCAAGTTCGCCGACGCCTTCGGCCATCGCAAGCTGCGATCCCAAGCGCAGTCCTTCATAGCCCACAACTTCAAGCAGCTCAGCCTGATGGGTCCGATTCGGGAGGAAACTCTGGCAGATCTGACCTTGGCCCAGCTGCTGGCCGTGCTGCGCCTGGACAGTCTAAACATAGAGCATGAGCAAACAGTGTGTCACGTGGCCGTGCAGTGGTTGGAGGCAGCTCCCAAGGAGCGGGGTCCCAGCGCTGCCGAAGTCTTCAAGTGTGTCCGCTGGACACACTTCGGAGATGAAGATCAGGATTACCTGAAAGGGCTGCTGACCAACACCACTGTGAAGAAGTACTGTCTGGACCTTATTGAAGGGGCCCTGCAGATGCGATACGGTGACACGCTGTACAAGTCTCTGGTGCCAAAGCCGGAGTGCAGCAGCAGCTCTGTTGTATCCGCAGCAGAAAATCCACCCGAGAGGCTGGGTGTGTGTGCCAAGAAGATGGTGATCTTCTTTGGACATCCCAGAGATCCCTTTCTGTGCTGTGACCCATACTCGGGCGATATTTACAAAGTGCCGTCACCTTTGACCTGCCTTGCTCACACTAGGACTGTAACCACCTTAGCGGTCTGTGTCTCTCC
>PVKZ01006744.1:0-30765 GCA_004027375.1 Macroglossus sobrinus | reverse complement strand
CCTCTACCCTGAAGGAGACGGCGGCCCCAAAGACGGTGCTCGTTGGAAACAAAAGAAACTCATCTAGTTGATTTTCAAAGAGCCTCTAAATTCTTAATAGAGAGAGCAGATGCTTCTCAAAATTAAGAAACAGGAATCGTGCAGGCTCATTAGTAAACACAGAAATGCAAATGACAATAGCAAAGAGACCATTTTTCAGGTACCATCTCAGGAAAGGGTTTTTTTGTTTTGTTTTGTTTTGTTTTGTATTTTAAGGTAACTCCTCCTGCCTCTCAGAGGTGAACTGGAAACAACTCGGAAAAACTAGTTTTGGTAAAATGTATGTTCGGATCTGAAGAAGCCTGTTAGGGTCCAGGGCCTCTGCTCCTAGGACTTCCCTTTACGTGCACGCACACGGTGGCATCACGATGGCTTTGCCCAGTAAAACAGTCACGCAGATACACATACACACAGTTTAATCATGGCGAGCTCTAGAACCCCATTCCTAAAGAAGCAGAGGCACCAAAGTGTGAACAGTAATCGTCTCTAATTTTTTTCTTCTACTTTTTGTAATTATCCAAATTTTCTGTAATCAGTAGACTTTAAGGGGGAATGAGTTCTGTGTGACTTTGGGCAGATAACTATCCATGTCAAAACCTCAATTTTCTCATCACGGAAACTGAGTTGATGACATTCCCATCGCCTCATTGGGCCACTAAGTGTGGACTGAAAACTTCAGAGTGTGCAGCATCTTCACCCCGAACCGAGGCAGAGCGGGGTGCTGCTCAGTGCTGCTGGCCTTCCCTGCCTCCCTGAGCCCCACATTGTTAGATGAGAAGTGGCGGGGGGGGGGGGGCGAGGATAGAACTCATCTCCAAAAGCTTCCAGAGTCTTTGTTCCCAACGCGTTGGTAGCATATCTCTGGCAACCACTCCGCCTCAGTTTCTGCAGTGATAACCCAGGACAGGTAACTCAGGTTGGCTGTGAGGACCACACACAGAGCAGACACAGCCCAGGGGGCCCCAGGGTGACCCGCCAGGGCCCCACAGGCTCACAGACTGACCTTTGCCCTCCTCTCCAAACCACACCTCCCAGACGGAGGGCAGGACCCAAGCGGGTTTCCCAACTGCCTGCGCCTCACGTGTCACGTCCTGGGCTCATACATATTTTTAAATGCATCCCACAATTACCTCGTGCAAAGCGTGCTACGTGCATCTGATTTCGTGCGTTTAGAGCAGCGCTTGGCTACAGGTACACATTTAAATCAGCCACGTGTTTCTATTCCTGCCCTTCTGTCCGGAGAGCCTGCTCTCGGGGTGGCCAGGCTGGCGCATAGCAGGCGCTCAACCCGTTAATATTGCAATAGCCAAATATAACAAATCTGAAGTCGGGGGCCGGAATGGTGGGTGAAGGGTGGCCTGAGTTTTCTCCAAGGTTCCAACCACCTGTTACAGAGAGAGAAGGGTCTCGCCAAGAAACAGGACGCCTTGCGGGCTGGGTCACGATGGGGGGAGGGGGCGGGGCCGTGGTGGGCGGGGCCACAGCGGCGGGGCGGGGCTGGGGCCCGAGTCCGCTCGGAAACTTTCGCCGTTGGACACGCCCCCGCCCCAGCGCCCTCTGGCCTGGCTGCGCGGGGGACCAGTGGGCGACAGCCATGCGAGGCGCGCCGTGATTGGCGAATGGGAACGGTGATTGGCAGGCACGCCGGCCGCTCACGCGGCCGAGCCGGCGCCGCGTCCTCGCGGCCGCGTCCGGAGTGGAGCGCTGTGCGAAGCCCCGCCCCCCTCCCCGCCCCCGCCCCGCCCCCTGCGCGCGCTGGGCCGCACTCGCCGGCTCCCCGGCCGCCAGCGATCGAGCGTCTCCGGCTCGTCCCGGCCGCTTCTGTTCGTCCCCAAGAGTCCGGCTCCTCTCGAGCAACTTCGCGGCGATCGCCGAGGCCCGAGGGCGTCGCGGCGCCGCGTGCGGCCCACTCGCGGGCGGGTGAGTCCTACGTGACAGGGATGGCGGTGCTGGGGGCTGGAAAGAGACCAGGGACCGCCGCGGGGGGGTGGGGCGGAGGGCGCCTCCTGCCCCGGGCCTCAGTTTCCCCATATGAGCGGATAGGCAGCTGGTTTCAACATCCGCCTAGTCGTTGGAGTTCCCAGAAGTTGGAGGCCCGGTGTCCCTCCTACTCCGCGACGTTGTGGGGACCCATGCCCGGGTGGGGTCTTCCTCGGAGGTGCGCGCCCCCTTGGCCCCAGCTCCCCGGGAATCGTGGGGCACCGTGCGCTCCAAGCATTGTCACTCCCATGAACCTCGCCGCGAAACCCCTTTGTGGGGGGAGGGGAACAGACCCAAAAGGCAGGAGGCCCGTGGCTCTGGGGACGCGGCCGGTGGCAGGGGGCGACTCCTCCCCGCAGCAACAGTCCAGAGTTGCCCCGGCATGGTCCTCCCCCGCAGCTGTCCGCGGGACTCAGGGCCCCCTTTGGTGCCCGCCCAGCCTCTGGTAGGCGCCTGGGTCGCCACCTCCGAGCTCAGGGCTGATGGGGGTTCAGCCCCCGTGTCGGGACCGAGACCACCTAAGTGGCAGCTTCTGAGTCCAGCTAAAACGCTCCCAGACCACTTAGGGGCTGTCTGGGAGTTACTTTCCCCTGGGGCTCCCCCTGTGGGCAGGAGGGGGCCGGCAGTGGCAGCCCCTAGGCCCTCAGCAATGTTAATTTCTGTTTAGACAGGTGGGAGCTTTCTGGGGACTCTGAGCCAGTCCTTTGGGCCTGGTGGAGCTGTGTCCTCTGCCCGGTTTTGGCAGTTGATGTTAAGACATTCCAAGGAACTAACTAACACTTGTAGGATAGTCAAACCTCTAGATCATCTCAGGGGTAGGATTGTAGCCCCATTTCACGTGAGAACGCTGAGGTTCGCTCCGTTTTGGTGAGCTGCCCAGGCAAGCAGCCACGCCTCTTCTCACCCTGGACGTGACCTCTGGAGTTCAGCCTGTCCCTAAAGGGCTTTGTCTGCTGCGGGACCCATCCGTGCCCTGGGGCCCCTCCACGCTGGCCCCGGGGCCTGACTCACTGCAGCCCTGCGCTGGAACGCAGAGGCCACCCCTGCCAGTGTCCCTCTGGTGTTTCTCATGGGGGGCCCTCAGCGTCTGAGCGGGGGTTTTGATAGACGTTCCTTGGTCCTCCCCCAGCTGATGGACCTTTGCCTGGACGCAGGAAAGGCTGCTGGGAGACCACGTCTCGTCCTCCGTCCCAGGATGGACGAGCTCGTGCAGGGTCTTCCCGTCAGGCCAGAGCCGCACAGGCCTATAAGTCTAGTTACAGAGGGGAGCCCACCCCAGTCCTAGCCCCCAGGGATGCCTGTGCCACAGGACAGCGTCCAAGCCCTGGTCCCCCGCGGTGGTGATGAAAAGAACCGCAACAGAGAGGAAGCTTTATGCTTGATACAACGCCCTGTCCTCGCCCACGTGCCCACCTCAGAGAGTGGTGCCACCGCCGTGGCCCTCGGCCACGGCCAGCCGCCCTCTGCTTCCCCCGCACCTCACATTCAGTTGGTGACACTCCCATTTCTCCTGGTTTCAAAGCTGTGCTCAAACACGGTGCTGGGCCAGGCTCCTCCCCTTTCTCCCGATGCCTGCCCCGCCCCCTCCCCGTCCCTCATTGTGGTTCTTTAACTGCCACTTCCCTGCTCCGCACCGTCCTGCACTGTCCTGCACTTCTGGCCGTAAGCCCGGCACTGGTTCAGGCCCTTGGCACCTGCCCCCAGCACCCACCCAGCCTCTTCTCTCATTTCTCTGTCCCTTCCCCAGAGGTCACTTCTCAGCCTCCCGTCCTTCCCAGCCCTATGGCTGGCTCACCGATCCTCCACTTCCTTTGCTCCTGAGCAGACCCTGCCGGTAGCCCAGATGCTCCCTGCCTCCCCCTCCCTCCTCCCTGCCTCCCCCTCCCTCCTCCCTCCTCCTCCCTCCCCCCTCCTGCTGGTCCTGAAGGCATAGTCAGGCCTCTCTCCCAGCACCCTACGCTGCCCCCTTTCCACAGCTGAGTGAGCCCCCTTTCTGTGCCTGCAGCCCCAAATGGCCATCTTGGCGGTTGTCCGTGTAGGTATTGTTCTTCCCATCCAGACTGAGCTCTCGAAGGCCAGCAGCCCTCCGAGAGCCCTCTCTGGGCAGGGAGGCCCCACTCGGTGCCTGGCGCAGGACTGGGCTGTACGGTGAGGGCTCGGCCGCTGCGGACAGTGTGGCTGTCTGTGGTCTCGACCCAGGGCATTCCCAACCTGACTCCGCCTTTGTTCTGTGACCTTGGCACTTGGGTAAAACCGGAATGTTGGTCGGTTTGGCCCCTAATACCCCGGGGCAAAAATAGGCACTTGGAAGCCGCCAAGGGCCTTGTGCCCTTGTCTTGAGGAGCAGCCCTGTGCCGGGGGCCGGGCCAGGCGGGGGCCGGGCCAGGCGGGGCCGGAGCACACATCACACACCCTGGGAACCCTGGGCCCGCTGCCTTCGGGCTCAGTCACAGATGGGTTTCAGAGTAACATTTTTGTTGCCATTCCAAAAACCTCGCAAATTCATTAGAGCAAATTTGAAAACAAGTAAAATAAAACCACCTGTAACTCCTCCACGCAGAGATAGCACTGCCATTTCGGAGGCGTTTTTTTTTTTTCATCTTTTTCTGCAAATAAGCTCCGTTTTCATTCTAAACAGGCTCCAGCTAGTATCTCGTGCTGCCTTCAATCCTGCCTGACAGTGTGACGCGCACACGGTCTTTGTCTGGAAACGCTCGTTGGCAGGGTCACGGTTAAGGGCTTTGAGTGTCGCACCACACCGAGGGCTGTAACACGCAGAGCTTCCCTCTCTGGAAAGTGCTGGAAAGCACAGCTGTGACGGCCACCAGGAAGGGGGCTGTGCCAGAGTGGAGGCGCGGGGGTCAGCGTCGCGTGGGCGTGTGGAGGAGCAGGAGAGTGGACCGGGGGGCGGGGTGGGCAGAGGCCAGTGGGGCCCAGGTCTTGAGGGGCCCCTTTTGCAGTAACTCGCAGAGCTTGTGTGGACTGGATTCCAGCCCCCTCCCCTTACCCAGGGAGTGGGCTGCGCTCAGTGGGCCCCGGTGCCTGTCTGACCCGCAGTGCTTCTCACCAGCAGGATGGACCCCAGCGCCCCCACGCCGAGCCCGTCGGGCCCACTGCCTCCCCCACTGCCGCAGCCCCACGCCCGCTCGCGGCTCAACGCCACCTCCTCAGTGGAGCAGGAGAAGAGCGGGGAGCCCCCAGCCCCCAGACCAGATGTGGGAGACGCAGCTGCGCCAGCCACGCGCCAGGCCCCACGCGCCAGCGGCCGAGAAGGAGTGGACAGGACAGGTAAGGGGACGGGGCCTGCAGGCCCAGACTGTCCTCAGCCCAGGCCAGGGCTGTTCCGGGGAGCCCCCGAGTCCTGGCACGGTTCAGGTACCCCCGTGAGGTTCCTCCTACGGGCGTCCCCTGTAGGTCAGGGCCAGCACCCAGCCAGGCCCTGCCGCCCTCACCTGGTGGCGGGCCTGGCTCCTGAGTGCGCCGACGTGAGGAGCAGCGGAAGTCAGTCCCTACTTTATTTATAGTCGGATGGCTCCAGCGCTGACCTGCTCCCGCCTGGGCTGGCGGGTGGCTCCGCCACAGGCCCCGGGAAGCGGGCAGAGTGCCCCGGGAAGCCCACGCTGTCCCCTGTCCGCCAGGGCCACTCCCCTCAGAGCCAGCGGCCACCCTGGAACGTGCCTGGGCCGGGGCCCAGGTCTCCACTGCCCTCTGAACCACTGTCCCCCATCCCCGGCTGGGCTGCTCGGGGTTGCCCCACCCCCAGTCCGTCCCTGGGCCCCCAAAGGTCTCCACCCCCCAGCTGTCCCCCAGGGGATGCCTCCTGGGCCACAGCAAGACAGCGAGGACCCGGTGGGACGGGACAGCCGGGCACATTGCCAGCTGCCTGGTGGACACTGGGAGGGGCGCGGGGGTGGGTGCCTCCTCCGTCCACCAGCCGCTCACTGAGCACCGCCCTGTGCCAGCCCCGAGTGTGCCCCTGTGGGTGGCACAGGTGAGCTGGGCCGGCCTCCGAAGAGACCATAGCCTTGTGGGTGGCAGCAGGAAGCGTGGGGCCTGGGGCGCACCGAGGTGGCCCTGGACCTGGAGCTGGGGAGTGGAAGCCCGCCGTCTGGGGGGAGAGGGCACGGCGGGGCTGGGGCCACGGAACAGGGCAGGGATGGCCCCGCGTGGGGTGGGCGTCTGGGGGACGACAGCCCCAGACCTCCCGGGTGACAGGTGGTGAGGGGAAAGGGGGGTCAGGGCGGCAAAGCTGTGTGTCTGGCCTGAGACCGGGGCGCCCAGAGCGAGTGAGGACCCCCCCCCACGCTCGGGCGTCACGTGTAGGGAGGCCCGTGCCTCGCCACGGGTCCCACGGACACTCGCAAACAGGAGGCGTGGGCTCCCTGTGACATTTGGGTGACATCGCTGGTGTCAGCGTTTCTCTTCCTGACCGTTTATTTACCCAGCACCTTCCAGTGCATCTGGCCTGTGTCGTCCTCACAGCCACCAACCCCGCAGAGGCCCCACACCCTCGAGTGCACCTGCTGTGGGTGCCACGTCCCCGGGGCCTCATGTGACTGTTACAGCCACCGGGGAGGGAGGCCCTGTTGTTGTCCCCATGTAGGACTCAGGAAAGCGAGGCTCAGACTTGTCCACGTGACCGGCTGCTGAGTGACGGGTGCCCAGGCGACCCCGGTCTCCTGCCCTCCACCGGCCCCTCCCAGGAGAGCCTGGGGGGGCCTCTGGGCTTGAGGCAGCTCCCAGTGCACCTCTGACGGGGCCGGCACCCGACCTGGGCTCCTGTGATGTCAGTGTGCTTCGAAGCTGCCCGCATTCTCCGCTTTGTCCCCGAGCCTCCGGGCAGGCCAGGGCCCGACCCTGGATCTCGGCCCAGCCACGGACGCCTCGCGGCCGCAGGGCAAAACCAGGGCTGAGGACCCGCGTGGTTTCAATCTGGTTGACGCAAAACAGCCCTGGAGGATGGAGCCAGGACTGTGAGGTTCAGATAAGACGAGCCAGGAAGCAGATGTGGTTTGTTTGACTTCTGCCCCCGCAAGGAGGGAGAGGAGGGGAAGGTGGGGAGGGGAGGGGAGGGGAGGAGAGGGGAGGGAGGAGAGGGAGAGGAGGAGCTAGAACAAGCCCTGGACAGGCTGGCAACCTTGGGGTCCCAGCCCCCCACCCTGGGCTGTGCTGTGTCACCTGCCAGCTGCTCTGAGGTGTCACGGTGGGGTGCAAAGCTTGGCTCCAGATGGCGGGTGGGGGCCGAGGAGGAGGTGTCCGCTGTGCAGACCCACCGGACACAGACTGTCCCCGGAAAGGCTCGTGGGAGCTGGGGCGTCACTGTCCAGGTTCCAGCAGGAAAATGGTGACGGGGTCCTGGATGGGGCTACAGCGTGAACCAGCATTTCGGTGGTCGTGGAAATACTTCTGCCAGCGCCAGACAGAAACTGGAGTAATGAGGGTGTGGGGTGTGTTTCAGAGCCCCTACGTGGGGGAGACGTCTTCAGCTGTCAGGCTGTGAATAACTTCTGTGAAAAGTTCATCACGGACTAGAATAAGCCTTTTAGCCAAAAGACGGATGCTGGAATTTTAAAGGAAAGAAAGTGGGCTTGTGAATCCGGCATCGTGCTGGGGGTGCAGGTCACATCCGTGAGGGCCAGGCCTGGGCTGTCACCCAGCGCAGGCCTCGTTCTCATGGGCCGCCCCGTTGCGGGGTGATAACCGTTGGGTTGAGAAAGGCTCTGGCTCACAGCACTGATGCTACAGGCGGGTCACAGGCGGCTCGGATGCCCCTCCATGGTTCTCCCGCCCGCCCGCGAGCCCGCGGAGCGCCCCTGGCTGGGAGCCTGCAGGCTTTGCATTCTTCCGTTCTCAAGTCCGAGCCCTTGGCCAGAAAGTGCATTCCGGGGCTGAGGGTGCCAGCATCCAGAAGGGAGAACTGACCCTGGTGACTCAGGGGACACTGGGATCCAGGGCCACGCCAGGCGAGGCCCCCTTGGGCCTCGGGCAGGAAGCCCAGTCCAGCTCTGCAGGGAAAGGTGTCATGCTGTGTGTGAGCTGTGTGTGGCCCCCAGAGGGCCACCGTGCCCATGGGATCTCACGAAGGATCCTCCCCAGAAGCCGTCCCCAGCCCCACCCCCGGCCCTTCTCCAAACTGGACGGGACCCCTCCACCTCCGAGCTTTGAAGGCTGTGTCACCTTAGGCCACTGCCCCTGCTCCCTCCCCCCGGAGCCCTGTGCCGTGCAGACTCGGGTGCCCTCGGCGAAGGCTGGCAGATCCCTCCCTGCTGCTTATGGGTCTGCGCCTGGCAGGAGGCCTGGACGGCCACACAGGGGAGGCTGGGCCCCGGCCGGCACCAGTGGGGACTGTGCCTAGTCCTTTATTGTCTGCCTTCTGTTTCCAGAAACTTCCAGAAAGTGAAAGTCTGTTATTGTCTAGTTAGCACCTACTCCGTGGTCGGCAGTGCCCAGGCCACATCCTACGAGTCATTGTCCACCCAGGTGGGGCACGACCATGGAGTCAGGTGTCGTCCCCAAGGGGCGGCCGTGTACATTGAAGGGCCAGGTGAAAATGTGTGTGCTCTCTGCACCCGCTCTCACACCGCCGACCTGATTTCCGTGCGAGGAGCTGCTCCAGCCTGAAGCCCGCTCCGTGGCAAGTGACAGGGCCAGCTCCGTGACACCCTGTCTGTCTGCATTTCCCACGGTACAGGGCCCATGAGGGAAGACACGGAAACCCCCTTTGAAGAACTGCTGGAGAAGGCCAAGGCCGGGGACGCCAAGGCGCAGACGGAGGTGAGGACCGCGGCGGGCCTGGCCGAGGGTTCTGGCCGTGGGAGCAGGGAGCCTGCTGCACGGCGTCACCTGCCCTGCGCCTGGCCCCCATCCATTTCCTGTCTGCCGAGCCATTTTTCCTCCCGCCACCCCTCTGGGAAGCGTGTGTTCCTCTGCCTTGTCCCGATCGCCTCCTCCAGGATGCCCTCCATGCTCCGCCTGTCCTCGGCATCCAGCCTGCCCTCTCGTCCCCTCCGTGGAAGGCACCACACCCTCACGTCTCGTGAGGAGCAGGCGCCTGAGGGTCCGGCAGGCCCGGCCTAGTGCAGAAGCTCCTGGGACCCTGTGCTGCCACCTATTTGGCGACCGAGGGGACGAGAAGAGGCAGGGCAGGCCCAGGAGGCGCACGGTTGCCGGGCCGCGGGGCGCTGGTCGGGCCGGCGTGCAGGAGGAGCCGCTGCGGGGCGCACCTGGACTGTCTCTCTTGCAGGTGGGGAAGCACTACCTGCAGCTGGCCGGCGACGCGGACGAGGAGCTCAACAGCTGCACCGCCGTGGACTGGCTGACCCTGGCCGCCAAGCAGGGCCGGCGTGAGGCTGTCCGGCTTCTCCGCCGGTGCCTGGCAGACAGGAGAGGTGGGTCCGGTGAGGCTCTGCCGGGGCCCAGGGCCCAGGGCCGTGGCGCCCTTGCCGAGTCACAGCTGAAACGGTGACGGTGACGAGAGGGAAGCCTGGCGCCCGTGGTGCCGCTGAGAAGTAACGGCTGCCACCTGCCGCGGCGCTGTCACTCGGACGGGTTCCCGGAGCCCGTGTGAGGCGTCCTCTGCGCTTGCCTGAGTGTCTGAGTGTCAGGGACGAGACCCTGGGGCCGGGAGCGCCCCGGCGCCGTGGCGGGGCTGGCCGGCGCTGCCAGGCCGGGGGGCTCCGGGGACAGGGAGGGGCAGCCCGGCCGTGCCTGGTCACGTGCCATGTCACGTGCCACGTCATCCTCCCCGAGGCCAGCAGCCAGCCCCTGGTGGCACGGAGGAGCACGCTTCCCGAAGGTTCGGACCTCAGAGAACGACGAGGCGTGTGTCCGGAGGGGTTCCTCACGGCCTGGTTTTCTCCGGATTGTAGGAATGTTTCATGCGTATCATAGAAAACTCGAGTGTGCAAAGAAAGTAAAGATAACGAGTCACCCACGACCCTGGGATCCAGAGGGACGTGCCCCATGGTTTGGGACATGTCCTTCCGGCTTCGTGTCACGTTTTAAGAGCTGTGTTCATGACACAGAACCTGTTTTCTGTGGAATCAGAGCGATGCCTTTGGAAGCGGTGGTGTTTTGTTAGCCAGAGTTTCTCACTAACCTAGACTCCCCTTCCTGGAGGGGACCCCTTGCCCTGGCCTGAGGGGTCAGGGCAGCCTCCATGGCTCCGGTCAGAGCCAGCGGTGCCCCCGGGCCGTGAGGGCACAGGAAGAGGACGTGTGAGGAGGGGCTGGCCAGGCCGCACCCCGACCCCCACCTTCTCCCAGGGTGCTTCCCGATGAAGGACATGTGCACACTTATTTATTATAGGTAGAAAATTGGGAAATATTTAAAAGAAGAAAAAAAACCTCATTCCCAGCCCTCCTGCCCCCTGGGAGTGGCATGCTGCTGGCCCTGGCTTAGGAGGGGAAGAGACAGGATGGCCTGTGACACCCGTGCCTGTGTGTCCTGTGGGCAGAGGACCGTGTGTGTGTGAGCACAGCGCTCCCGGCCGCCTCCGCAGGCCTGGCGTCTGCTGAGAACTGCAGCGGGGCTGGCCGGGGCTCGAGACCTCCCCCCGCCCCTGCCTCTCTGTGTCGCCCTGGCCGGGGACAAGCCAGGACGCCCCCGCGGGCCTCGGTGTCTCCATCTGTGAGATGGGGGTGGTGGTGCCTTCTTCCGGGGGTCCTTGTGAGGACGAAACGGGAGAGGGGAGCGAGCCAGGAGGCTGGCAGGGCCCCACACGGCACCTGCCCGCAGTGCAGTGTCTGGGTCGCTGGGCGAGCGTCCGGGTCGGGCCGAGCTTCCAACCCAGAGTGGGTGCCAGCGGGGACTTTGGCCAGATGTCCTTTGTGGTCAGATGCCCTTTGCTGCCCTGATGACCTAAAGGTGCCTGTAAAGCCTCTCGCGCGAGTCCCTTCCCCGCCCGCTGCAGGCGGAGCCCGCCAGGGCTCGGGGGGCCCCCGCGGCTGCCAGGTGGGTGTGGCGCGGCCCCCCAACACTGCCCATTTCTCAGGCATCACCTCCGAGAACGAGCAGGAGGTGAAGCAGCTCTCCTCGGAGACCGAGCTGGAGCGGGCGGTGCGCAAGGCGGCGCTGGTCATGTACTGGAAGCTGAACCCCAAGAAGAAGAAGCAGGTGGCCGTGTACGAGCTGCTGGAGAACGTCGGCCAGGTCAACGAGCACGGTGCGTGCCCCGCGCGGCGCCGGCCGGCCCGCGGGCCGTCCCGGGGGCGCAGGCGCCGTTCTGCTGGGGTTCCGGGGGGCTTCCCCGAGGGAGTGCCCCAGAGACCGGCCTTGTGGGGATGTCATGGGTCGCCTGTGATGCCCAGGGAGGGTCCCCCCTGGGGCTCAGGCATGTGCTTAAATGTGACAGAGTTAGGGTCACCCCCAGAGGACCCTGCAGTGGCCCAGCCCAGCCCCCACCTGCTGCCCCCTTTCCCCTCCTGCTGCCGCCCTCTGCCCTCTCGCCCGGCCCCCGCCTGACCTGCCCCTGGAAGGGCACGGCTCAGGGGTGGCGTGCAGAAGAGCTCGCCCAGCTGGGGTGTGGCAGGTGGGTGGACGTTGACACAACAGCAGAACGTTCTGGTCCTGGCTGCGCCCGTTCCCTGAACGGACTGGACGGAGCCCCTCCAGCACCGGGGCTGGGGACACGGGGACGGCCTGGCCCTCGTCCCTGGGGAGCTCACAGTCCTTGTCAGGGGAAAATCACACCGAGGGACAGGGCCGGCACAGGTGTTGGGGACAGGCCACACTGACCAGAGAGTGGAGCCTGGCACCCTGTGTCTGTGGAGGACGGGCTGTGCCCGGCAGCGGGGAGTGGCCTGCAGGGCACCGGCTTACCGAGAGGGTGGAGGCCGAGGTGGCTGCCTGGGGGGGTGGCGCTGGCCTTGTCCAGCAGGGCCTACGTGGACGCCCCAGGCCCTGCAGTCCCCGGAACGTGGGACCCCCAGGACTGCACGGGCTGGTTTCTGGAGGGCTTTAGGGCGTGAGGGGACAGTCAGCCTGCCTTGATCTCGGTCCACTTTGTCCCCTGCAGATGGAGGGACACAGCCAGGCCCGGTCCCCAAGTCGCTGCAGAAGCAGAGGCGGGTGCTGGAGCGCCTGGTCAGCAGCGAGGGTGAGTGTGGCCGGCGGTCCGCCTGCGTCAGCCTCGGCTGTGCCATGCCGCCCGCCGCAGGGGCACGTGTCCACTCCTCCCTGTGCCCGGCCTTGGCCCCCAGGGCTCGGGGCGGCAGTCCCCAGGCACGAAGGCCTAGGAGGGGGGATGCTTCAGGGAGGGCTGGCATGTCGCCAAGGTGTGTGTGTGGGGGGAGGTGGGCAGCACTCAGCAGCCCGTCTGCCTCCTTCCCGCTGCGTCGGCCTGGTCCGCGCCCACCCACCCTCGATGGAGACGGGAGTCTCAGCCCCTGCTCCTGCCCCGCCGGTCCCCGCGGGGTGACGGTGCTTGGGTGCGGGCAGATCCGAGCCGTTCTCTCGCGCTTCAGCCAAGAACTACATAGCCCTGGACGACTTCGTGGAGATCACCAAGAAGTACGCCAAGGGCATCATCCCCGCCAACCTGTTCCTGGAGGACGACGACGACGACGAGCTGGCCGGCCGGAGCCCCGAGGACCTGCCCCTGCGCCTGAAGGTGAGCCGGCGGGGCCCCCGAGGGTGCCCAGCTGCCCCCCGAGCCCCCGGCGCTGCGGGGCAGGGGTCAGCGGGAGGCCCCGGCCCATCACAGGACGCGTCCCCCTGCAGGGGCCCGCTCGGCCATGCAGGGGCCCGCTCGGATGCAGGCTCCGCGGTGGCGCCGTCGGGCGGGAGCACCTGCTGGGGGGCGGGCGGGCACAGGCCCCGCCCCGGGTCTCTCTCCGCCAGCACCGTGGGGGAGCGGGCGCCGTGCACGGGAGTCCGACTTGCACCAAGAATTCATCGTTTTGGAAAAGTTTTCATTTGCAGCACAGAATGGAGGTGTGCCTCTCAAAGATGCCTTCCCCCCAAAACAAAGTGCCAGTGCTGGGGGGCCGGGGGTCCTGCAGGGGTGCCAGCTCATCCGGACCCGTGAGGGCTCGGGGGGGAGACGCGGGAGGGGCGGGCAGGATGGCGAGGAGGCGACCATGAGCCAGTCTGCAGGGAGGGGCACACTCGGGCCACTGCCGCCAGCCAGCGCACTGCAGCGGGGGGCAAGGGACAGGTGGGGAGCACGGCGTATGCGGAAAGCCGGCAGAGGCGGGTCGGCCCTGGCGTAAGGGCGTTCGCTTTCCTGGCCGTGTGGCGAGACGTCCAGTGTGGACGCACTGCGTGGCCGAGCCCCCCTCCCAGCTTCACCCCCAGTTCCGCTCGCTGGGCCGAACAACCGGGGTCCATAGCTCACTCTGCAGGGGACACCGGCGTTCCCCGAAGTTGGGCGGCCTGACCCACACGGTCCCTCGGCACAGGGGCTGCGGGGCGGTGCCCGGGCGTGGGTCGTCCCTGCATCTCAGCTGACTGGGACGTGTGCGGCGACCCTCTGTGGCAGACTGGGCCGAACGAGTCAGGGTCGGGCAGGCGGGTGGGAGTTGGGGGGACAGGGAGTCTGCCAAACCGCCCTGTGCGGCCGACAGCTCGGCCATGCTGGGTGCCCGGATGTGGGGCTCAGCCAGGCCGCCCTCCTCGGGGGAGGCCGACGCGGGCAGCAGCCTGCAGGGCACACCGGGACCCAAAGCTCAGCATGCACCGGGGCGCAGGGCTCAGGGCACACCGGGGTGCAGAGGGCACACAGGGGTGTAGGGGGCACTGAGGCGCAGGGCGCAGGCACGGCGGCCACACTCGGGACTGACGAGCTGAGTGAGCGTCCCCTGAGCATGGGGAGCACGTCCAAGGGGAGGGTTCTGAGCGCAGGGCCAGGACGACTGAGGAACCTGACCGAGGGAGGTCATGTCCGTCACAGACGGTCCTCACGGAGGAGGCCCGGGCTCAGCCTGGTCACCGAGCGAAGTCGTTAGTTTCCTCTTGGCAAAGAGGAGATGCTCCCCAGATTCCAGTGAGGGTCAGAGGTGAAGGGGCGAGTTGGAGGAGACCCTCAGGCCAGGTGGCCGTGGCACGGATGTCTGAGCCGGCGTTGTCCCACAGTAATTGCTAGCAGTGCCTGCTTTCGGAAGCATCCTGGTTTGGATGGTAAATTATGTCACCCTACTTAGGGGTGATGGGCTCGGCGCTGTGAATACCTGTAGACAACTGAAAGGGCTCTGACGAGGGGCACAAGGCTCCGAGTCCCCTCCCAGCACTTGGCGCTGTCAGAGCCCCTCGACCCCTTTCTGGGCTTCTCGTCACGAGTCTTCTGCAGAAGAGAGAGAGTGAGTCACAGCAGGCGGCTCCTGAAACTAAAGCTGTTCCAGCTTTTAATAGCCTTTTGGGGAGCAGAGAGAGAGGAGCGTGCTCTGGGGGTTCGGTGCCCCCGAAGAGGAAGATGACAGGCGCCTCTTTGTGAGCTGACGCGACTCCCACAGAATGTTCCAGACTCCCGGTGCTTCTCGAGCCTTCCGCGACAGCTGAGGCCCTCTCGAAAACAGATGTAGCAACGTTTTGAAACCGTAACTGTTTCACACTGAGTTACAGCAAGTCCGTGCGACCGTTTGCGCTCAGGGCCGAGCAGGTCCCGGCGAGGGCCGTCTGCCTCCCCGGCTAGTCACGGTGGCTCCCTGGACCGCGGCCGGGTCGTGACATCCGTTTTCTCGGTCGCCCGCGTCTGGCGCGGCTGCTGACCTCAGGCCTGGCGGGAGCGCTCTGCTCTGTCCTTCCGCAGAACTGGGCTCCCTGCTTTTTTAAAAAAATGTCTTTCCTGGTCAAAGACGAGTGTTTCCGTTTGTTTGGACCAGCAGGCTGGTCCGGCCCGTTCTGAAGGGGCCCCTCCCAGGGGGGCCTGGGGCAGGCTCGTTCTCACAGGTGCTGGTTTGGTCCCTGGCAGGGGTCAGAAGTCCCCGCCAAGGCTAACTAACGCCCCAGTGCCCGGTGCTCCCTGCCACCCATCCCCACACGGGTGAGCGTGCCCGGCTCCTGCAGGAGCCTCAGGCGGGGCAGCCGTCAGCACGGGGCGGGGCCTGCTCCAGGCACCCAGAAGCGGGGGTCGGGGGGAGCAGGACGGACGGGACTGGGGGTCAGTGAGGGAGGCCCCTCAGGGACTGGAGCACAGCGGGGACGTTCCCCCGCTGGAGCGGGCGTTACAGGGAGAAAAGCACGCGCTGGGACAGCGGGCCGTAGTTGGGAAGAGCGCAGAGGTGCACCGTCGTGCGCAGAGCAGGGGCGGGCTCCCGGGGACTAAGGGGGCGGCGGTGGGCGGGGCCCCGCCCAGGCCCCGCCCAGGCCCCGCCCCAGCCCGGCTCCCAGCCCCACCCCTCCCCCCGCAGGTGGTCAAGTTCCCCCTGCACGCCATCATGGAGATCAAGGAGTACCTGATCGACGTGGCCTCCCGGGCAGGCATGCACTGGCTGTCCACCATCGTCCCCACGCACCACATCAACGCCCTCATCTTCTTCTTCATCATCAGCAACCTGACCATCGACTTCTTCGCCTTCTTCGTCCCCCTGGTCGTCTTCTACCTGTCCTTCGTCTCCATGGTGATCTGCACGCTCAAGGTCTTCCAGGACAGCAAGGCCTGGGAGAGCTTCTACACGCTCACGGGCCTGCTGCTGCGCTTCGAGCCCGGCCTGGACGTGGAGCAGGCCGAGGGCAACTTCGGCTGGAACCACCTGGAGCCCTACGTCCACTTCCTGCTGTCCGTCGCCTTCGTCATCTTCTCCTTCCCCATCGCCAGCAAGGACTGCATCCCCTGCTCGGAGCTGGCCGTCGTGTCCGTCTTCTTCACCGTCACCAGCTACATGAGCCTGAGCACCTCTGCCGAGCCCTACACACGCCGGGCGCTGCTGACCGAGGTGGCCGCCGGCCTGCTCTCCCTGCTGCCCACCCTGCCCTTGGAGGGGCGCCCCCTGAAGCTCCTGGGCCAGGCCTTCTTCACCGTGCCCCTCGGCCACCTCGTCACCCTGAACGCCAGCGTCCCCTGCCTGCTCTACCTCTATCTGCTCTTTCTCTTCTTCCGCATGGCCCAGCTGCGGAGTTTCAAGGGCACCTACTGCTACCTGGTGCCCTACCTGGTCTGCTTCATGTGGTGCGAGCTGTCCGTGGTCCTCCTGCTCGAGTCCACCGGCCTGGGGCTGGTCCGCGCGTCCATCGGCTACTTCCTCTTCCTCTTCGCGCTCCCCATCCTGGTGGCTGGCCTGGCCCTGATGGGCCTGGTGCAGTCCGCCCGCTGGCTCGCGTCCCTGGAGCTCACCAAGATCGCGGTGGCGGTGGCGGTGTGCAGTGTCCCGCTGCTGTTCCGCCGCTGGACCAAGGCCAGCTTCTCGGTGGCGGGGCTGGTGAAGTCGCTGACGCGCAGCTCCCTCGTCAAGCTCATCCTGGTGTGGGTCACGGCCATCGTGCTCTTCTGCTGGGTCTACGTGTACCGGTCGGAGGGCATGAAGGTGTACAACTCCACGCTCACCTGGCCGCAGTACAGCTTCCTGTGCGGGCCGCGGGCCTGGCGGGAGACCAACATGGCCCGCACACAGATCCTGTGCAGCCACCTGCAGGGCCACCGGGTCACGTGGACGGGCCGCTTCAAGTACGTGCGTGTGACGGACATCGACAACAGCGCCGAGGCGGCCATCAACATGCTGCCCTTCGCCGTGGGCGACTGGATGCGCTGCCTGTACGGCGAGGCCTACCCCGCCTGCAGCGACGGCAGCGCCGCCACGGCCGAGCAGGAGCTGTGCCGCCTCCGGCAGCTGGCCAAGCACCCCTGCCACATCAAGAAGTTCGACCGCTACAAGTTCGAGATCACGGTGGGCATGCCCTTCGGCGCCAACGGCGCCCGCGGCCCGGAGGAGGACGACGTCACCAAGGACATCGTGCTGCGGGCCAGCGGCGAGTTCAAGGACGTGCTGCTCGGCCTGCGCCAGGGCAGCCTCATCGAGTTCAGCACCGTCCTCGAGGGCCGCCTGGGCAGCAAGTGGCCCGTCTTCGAGCTCAAGGCCATCAGCTGCCTGAACTGCGCGGCCCCGCTGTCGCCCGCCCGCCGGCACGTGAAGCTCGAGCACGACTGGCGCAGCACCGTGCACGGCGCCCTCAAGTTCGCCTTCGACTTCTTCTTCTTCCCGTTCCTGTCGGCCATGTGAGGGCGCCGCCCGGCCGGGGAGGGCGAGGGGGGGGTGGCGCTGGCTCGTCCCCGTCGGGACCTCCTTCCCCCGCGGGGCCGCCCAGCCCGACCGTGCGACACGGACGCGGACGTGTGTGTGTGTGTGCAACACCAACGCTGACGTGCATGCATGCGTGCATGTGCAGCACCGACGCTGACATGTGTGCGTGTGTGTGCACCAATGCTGATGTGTGTGTGCAATGCTAACGCTGTCGTGTGTGTGCAACACCAGCACTGACGTGCATGCGTGCAGGTGCAACACCAAGGCTGACGTGTGTGTAAGTGCAACACCAATGCTGATGTGAGTACACGTGTGTGTGCAACACTGACTCTGACACGTGTGCATGTGTGTGCGACACCAATGCTGATGTGTGTGTGCAACACCAGTGCTGATATGCGTGCATGTGTCTGTGCAACACCAATGCTGATGTGTGTGTGCGTGTGCATGTGTGCAACACCAATGCTGACGTGTGTGCAGCACCAACGCTGACATATGCGTGTGTGTATGTGCAACACTGATGCTGACGTGTGTGCGTGTGTGTGCAACACCAACACTGGCATGCGTGCATGTGCAACACTGACACTGACATGTGTGTAAGTGCAACACTAATACTGACGTGTGCGCGTGTGTCTGGCTCCCGTGTGCACGCGCAGGGCCTCACGGTGCTCTGCCCTGGGCAGCCCACTCGCCTCCCGGGCCGCGGACTGCCTCAGCTCTGTCACTTGGGATGTGCCCAGTGTCGCTGGAAGCTGCATGCGCAGTCTAGACCCAGGAGCCTGCCCTCTCAGAGGGAAGCTGGTGTGCCAGGCTAGACGGGATCCCTGTGCCCCGAGAGCACTTTGCAGTGACGTGCTCCCTCCGCCCCCACACCCCCAGGCACCCCCAGACCCTTACTGCTGTCAGATCAGTGTTTAGCTGTGTGAACTCAGTGGTGACACTTCCTATTTATTTGGCTGCTGCTGAGCCTGGACAGCTGTTTGCCGAGCCTGGCGGCCGGGCAGGGCCACCCAGCGGTCCTGTGGTCAGGGCCCCACCTGGTGCCGTCCGGGTCAGCGCCAGGAGACGCAGCACAGCATGTCCCCTGGGCCCTGTGCACAGCCTGCCTCACGCTTCTGTCTAGCGGGTGGTGGGTGACTCTGCGAGGGTCTCGCCCGTGTCCGCTGGGACCAGGAGGTAGAGCCTGGGCCGTCTCCTCCAGTGCTTCTAGAAGCTTGGCCGTGTTTGTGACGGAGAGCCTCAGAGCCTCTGAAATAAAAACCTGCGGGAAATCCGTCCGTCTCTTCTTTCCTTTCTTTAAAGGACGTCCCTTCTCGCACGCGCCTGGGAACCAGCAAGCGTCGGCACTGGCCCTGAGTCAAACACAAGCGCAGTTGGCATGACACAGAGCAGAGCTGACACCGTCGGGAGCTGACAGGCCTCCTGCCGCTGAGCAGCCCCGGCACCACCTCCAGGCCGGGGGCCCCCCAGCATTGCTGGCCGTGACTGCCCAGCTGTCCACTCGGGCCTACCCGTGTGAAACGCCCACGGTCACAATGATTAATTATGAAACTCCCGTCGCTGATGGAGTAGCGTGTACGTGGTCATCCACGGCCAGGTGGCTGCCGCCCGTTCGGCAGTATGTTCGTGAATCCATATCCTGTGTCCAGGGACGGACAGGGTTAACTCGTCGTGTCCGTCCCTCTGCCCGGTTGGGCTGCCTGCATCCCTGCTTCACGAAGAGCATGCTGGGAACCGCTCGGGAGGGCAGCATCCCTCTGCGCTGTGAGATGAGTTTAAAGGTCAGCCCCATCACCTCCTCTGATCCCGGAGATTGGTGAGGCCGTGAAATGCATCACCACAGTTCAGCTTTGCCCCCCGGATTCACCAGGACTGGGGGAGCTGCTGGCATTTTCTGAGCAAACACAGGCGACATCTGATTCTTATCTTGCATGACAGGTACTGGGACAGCCCCAAACCGAGGAGGTGGTCACACCAAATACGAGCAGCAGAGCCAGGACTGGACCGAGATCTGCTCGTCCCCTGTCCCCTGTCCCCTGTCCCCTGGGGCACCACGCCGTACTCAGCTGGCACCCCAGCAGAGCCACCTGCTCGGAGCAGGGGTGGGCAGCTGGCTGGTCTCTTGGGGATTGTCCCAGATTGGGCACTGGACACCAGGTTCTACCTCTGCCTCCATCACAAACCCCCGTGTGACCAGGAGCCATTCGGACCCTGTCCCCAGGCCTCGGTGTCCCCGACTGTTTAGTAGGGAGTTGGGCTTCTACACGCTACACGGCGCACAGGCCTCCAGCCCACGGAGGACGTGTCCTGTGTCGGCTCCGACACAGCACGCACGGGAGCCCTGCCAGGGCAGGTCATGCTCTCAAGGCCTCAGTTCTCCCTTCGGTACAGTGGAGACGTAACAGGACCATTGGAGGATGTGTTTAGGGTTAAATATGGTGGTTAGGAAAATGCCAGGCGCCGATAATGAGTGCTCGGCGAGCCTCTGTGAATTTGTAAAGTTGTCAGACGTTCACAGAACTTCAGAACCGATGGAGAACCTTCAGACAGCCCCTCACCCGACACAGCGTCCCTTCTAGCTTTTTGAAGACAAACTTTTGAAAATAACTTCTTTGCGAATGGGGTTGATCAGAAAGGCTTAATCCAAGCAGAGGGCCGGGAGTCTGAGGGTGCCGCCTGCCTGCACCCCGCCCCGGCCGCCAGGCCTGCCTTGCCCCCTGCATCACGGGTTTAATTCCTCGCGGGTACACGTCCAGAGGAGCCCGGCCAGCGCCTGTGACGCACCCGGTTAAAGCAGTCCTTGTTTAACGTAACTAACGAGCCACGGACGCGTTCGTCATCACTCTCGAGCAAATATTTACTGCGCTGTGATGCTGAGCAGACGACCAGACGGGAGGGGCCCTGGCTCCGAGCAGGACGGGCCTGTGGGAGCCGAGAGGGGGGCCTGGAGCCCGGGATGGGGGACGGGTCAGGAGGCTTCTGGGAGGAGGCGGGGTTTGCCCCATTTTGAGGGGCCAGAGGAAGACAATCCAACATCGGGGCGTCACTGGGAGGCCTCAGGCACGGCCCCGATGCCAGCGGGGCCCAGAGGAGGCCAAAGGCCGGGAGGGAAGTGGGCCTCCGTCCCCTGGCAGCCAGGGCCCCGGCGGGGTCGGGGCCAAGGTTGGGGAAGGTGGGCTGGGGTGCCTTGAGGCGCCATATGGAGGGGGAGGAGACAGAGGAGGCCGCCTCCTCCCAGCAGACCGGGCCGGCCTCGGTGCCCGGGGTCTGGGGACGGCTCCATGGTGGCTTCTGTGGAGCCGTAAGCGTCAGAAGGCCGTCCGCCCTCGTGACCCGAGGCTCCCGGACACTGTCCTCCCTGTTAAACGGGCTTCGGGCCCGGGAGTGTCCGGCGCACGGAGCTTCTGGCCGAGGCCAGACCGTGGGGACCGAAGGCTCCTGCTGCCAGAGCCAATCCCGCCCTCAGCCAGTGAGGGGGACGGGGCGGGGGGGGACACCTCGGTGTCTGAGCACTGCTGTGCGTCTGGCACTGTTTCCCCGAGGTCATTCGGTTGTCACAACTCGGTCCCCTCGGCGTTCTCCACATGAGAATTCTGAAAGGCCCGATGATCTGCCCAAAGGAGCATGGCAGCGCTAAGGTGGGTACCGAAGCCTGTTCTCACTGGGCCATGAAGAAGTCGGCAGTTTCCCGGCTCTCGAAGTCCCTTTCCGGACACTGCCCCTGGGGCCAGCCCTCGGACAGGCGGGAACGAGCCGTGCTGGCCGCAGGGGCCCCCCACAGTCAAGGTCAACACCCAGGGACCCCCGACGGTCAAGGTCAACACCGTGTCCCCAGGGGGGCCTGCAGCGCACGAGGTGTCGCAGGAAGACCGGCCGGGTGGCGCCCTGGGGAAGGTTTGGTGCCAGGTCCCCACACAGCCTGGTCCCGGCCTCCCCTGTGGACCCCCTGCTCCTGCCCTTGGGATGGGACCTGCACTCGGGACCCTCACCAGGGCGCCCCGCTTCCTGCGCCTCCGGGGCCTGCCGGCCGGTGCCCGCTGCCCACAGGTCGTCATGTCTTATTCCAAATGCACGCTGGTCTGTGGGGGAATTGCCCTTAGTGGCACTCATGCCCCCAACCAGCAGCAGCCTCAGGCTTGGGACAGACGTCCTCTGTCATTAGGGTGGCCTGGGGCCCCGTCATGCAGAGGGACCCTGGTGGACCCTGGCAGCAAAGTCCCACCAGGCACAGGGCTGGAGAGACCTGATGCAGGGCGGGGCGCATTTGCCCGACTGGGGGGGACACGAACCCCACACTGAGAGAGAGAGCGGGCCTCGGGCAGAGCGTGAGGAGGCGTACCCACACCCACGTCACGGAGCCAAAGGACGCTCACCGGAGAAGGGGTGACACGGGCAGAGCGCAAGAGGGACGGAGACGACAGAGACGGGGGTGGGGACAGGCACAGAGTACCAACACTGAGAGGGGCCCCCAGTGTCCAGGGAACCGGTTCGGTTTTGTCACCGTGGCCTCTGGTGCGGACACACGGAGAGGGGCGGGGGGAGTCTGCAGCGTGAAGAGACAAGAATGTGGAGAGTGAAAGGCCCGCTGGCCACTCCCGGCCTTTAATCCATAGGTCCCCCCAGAGGGAATGACGCAGGCGCCACCTAAGGCCCCTGTGGCTCCCGTGTCCCCTGCAGTGTGGGGACCCCGGGCTAAGCTTCCTGGTCTCTGCGGGTGGTGTCGGGCCGGCCGCCGGCCTGGTCAGCGCAGCAGTCTCTGCACGTAGCTGTGTCCGTGCTCCCGCCCCTTCCTTACGCTAGCTGAGCACCACTCTGCTTTCCGCCTGTGGCAGAGACCACTGCCGTCTGTCCCCCCGGTGCCCTGTGTGGCCGCAGAAGCCCTGACCGGAGCGGGACCTTTGGGGGCCCGAGCACGGCCCCAGTCCCTGCCATGAGCCCGGTTTCCTGCCAGCGGGAGTAACTGGAAGGGGCACAGATAACGTCCAGGCCACGCCTTCAAAGACAGGCACGTCCTGCCTTCACCCTCTCCCGCCAGCCTGCAGGGCGAGCCCCTGTCCCGGCTTAGGCTGCCGCGTCGGAGACAGAAACCACACAGGACGGGGTCCCCATCACACGTGGCCCCCCACACAGCTTTCCCGGGCTCTCAAGAGGCAGGGCTGGGTGTTGAGCCGGCCTCACTGGGCCACACAGTGACCCCACGGCTGGCGAGGGCAGGACACTTGGACTGACACTCCCACACACGAGGCGGAGGGGAGAGCGAGTGTCCCCCACCCTCCCCCCTGCATGGCTGTAGGAAACCCCGGCCACCAGTGCTGGGGCCTGGAGACACACGTGGACCCCTAGACCAGCCTGGCTGGCGACGGTGGCCTTGGTCAGCCTGCGGCAAACCCCTGCCTCTTCCCCCACCACCCCTTTGCAGGCTGCCCCCCTCAGAGAGGCCTCTTCATTCTCGGAGTGGACACGGACTGTTCAGTTTCCCCCAAGCATGGCTGGGGCCAAGCAGCGGGGCACGGCCAGACTCCCCAGAGTGCCAGGCCACAGCGCCAGGGAAGCACCAGGGCAGGCCCGGTGCGAACCGCTTATGCTAAGATGTTCTTGTTGAACCCCCCGACCCCACGAGGAAGGAACTACCGCTCTCCACTCTGTAGATGAGGAAATGCAGGTGCCCCAAGGGTGGGCAGCGTCCCCGAGATCCACAGCTGCCGTGAACGCCAGGGTCTGAGCCCCGGCCGCCGGGCTGCGGTGTCCCTGGCTCGGAGCCGCTCGGCCCCAGAGCGGCCCCCCCCATACTCGGTGCTCAGAGGACATTGGTTGGATGAATAAATGGATGACCAAGCAGATCTGCCGAGACAAATGGTGATCCTGGCAAGGAGGAGCTGGCGCTCCTCCCGCACATCTGTAAGTGATACTGTTATCCACGCCGGCTTTCCAAATGTATCCGGGGAATAATTAATTGGCTACTCCAAACATCTGTATCTATTTTGCAGGTTAGGACACTTTGGGCATAATTTTAATCGTGGATTCCTTTCCGTTTTTGTCTCTACTCCTGTCCTGCTGACGTTGCTGCCTTTTGCAGGTTTTCAGTCCCGCTCTGAGTGTCACCTTGTCATCTGACTGTGTGGGCCCGTTCTAACAGCATCCAGGTAGAGACGAGAATGGGGCTTTGTTTTCTTTTTGAAAGAGGACGGGGCTGTTTGACACGAATCACTCAGGGCCTGGGCAATTCTTTTGAGCTCTAAAAGCTCCTCGGTTGCTAGGCAACGGCCCCTGAAGCCTGTGAGCCTTTCTTGAAGTTTTCATCAGGTGGTTGAACTTCTGCAGACCTTGACCCAGCCGGGGATGCCGTAGGCCGAAGGCCAGGAGTCTGGGAGGGGGCGGTGGGGGTGGGGGAGGGAGTGGACGTTTTTCTAGGCGGAGGATGAGAATGAGCAGTGGCCGGAAACAGCCACCAGCATCCCCCCCTGCAGGGGCCTGAAGTGGTTCAGGTGGCTGAGCGTCCAGCCCCCAGTGTGGGCACTCGCTGCCTGGGGTCCAGTCCTGGCTCCAGCACTCACAAGTTCGTGGCTTTAGACAAGTGACCCCCCTCTCTGTGCCTCAGTTTCCTCGTTTGGAGAATGAGGGAAGTCCCAGCATCCCCTCGGGGTGGCTGTGTGGGCGGATGAGGTGACGTGTACAGAGGTCTCAGCACGGGGCTGGAGCTGTCCGCTGAGTCCTCAGCACCGAGGGGCCCGCGTGCCGGGCCGGGGCGCACGGATGTAGCCCAGTGGGTGTCGGAGCTCTCAGAGCCGGGGACAGACGGGATGACAGTTACCTTTCATCTGAGCAGACGAACCGTCTGTA
This sequence comes from Macroglossus sobrinus, assembly GCA_004027375.1. Classification (NCBI taxonomy): domain Eukaryota; kingdom Metazoa; phylum Chordata; class Mammalia; order Chiroptera; family Pteropodidae; genus Macroglossus; species Macroglossus sobrinus. The sequence continues at coordinate 6,736 of PVKZ01006744.1, read as the reverse complement.
GTTGGGAGACGTCTGGGAAGGGGAGCGGGGCTTGGGGTATTACACATGGCCCTCTCCAGTGCCCCCGTTGGTGGCCTGTCCACAGCTCAGAGCCCGGGGCCCCTCCACATGCAGACTGGGAGGAGCCAGACCACCCGCCCGGAAGCCCAGCTCCCCTCACGCCCCCGCCTCCAAGGGCCACCACCTGTCCCTCCGTCATGCCATCATCTGGCCACAGGCCCCTGAGCATTGCCAGGAGCCCCCAGCAGTCCCACCCTGCCACCCCCAGGAAGGCCAGCGCGGAGTCCCATCACACCCCCGCCACCTCCTCATGGGTGCGCCACCTCGGGCAGGTGCTTAGACCTCTCTGAGCCGCGGGAATCTGCCGCCAGGGGTCCTGCGCCATCAGAAGGAAGGCGCCCAAGTGTGTTTGTGTCCCTGGGCCACCGTGACAAAGCACCACAGACCAAGCGGCTTAAAACGACGCTGAGACGGTGCTGGCGTTACTAAGTGCTGCTTCCCCGTGTAGCCTCAGCGCCCGGCTCTCTGATCCAGAATCCTGTCCCAGTGCCGATGACGCCAAGGTCGCAAGACAAACGACCTGTGAGCAGATAAGGCCGGTGGTCCAGAAATTCCTCCGCCTCCCAGCCCCCCACCCGAAGGTCCCCCTCCCAGCCTGAGTCACGAGGCACACGTGAGACCTCAGACGAAGGAGTCACACGCCCCCTCACACGGACACTGCGAGGGTGCGTGCGCTGTGAGAACCTGACCCAGGCGAGCTCGTGCTTTGGTGCTGTCTGCCCCACCCCAGGCTGTCCGCCGGCATCACATCCCCCTTCCTCTAACGGAGTTGTCTGAACGTCTCATTTCCTCCTCCGCCGGGTACCACTTCCTACAACAGTACAGGACTCTGCATCTTCAGCCGTGGTGTCGTATTGGTGTTACTCGCTTTTAAATTAGGTCTCTGGTTGATGACTAGATTAAATAAATACCAAAACAAACAAACAAACAAACAAACACACACAAAAAACCCACACCATTCTGGGCTACATTTTCAATGTAACATTTGTTATTTTATTGGAAAAAGCTGGTATTCACATATTTATAATTTTATTCAACAGTTGGATAATCCGTGAGACACAAAGAAAACAAGAATGCACCTATGAGTTACAGAGTCCAAAGTGACCCGGTCCGCCTACTCTACCACCAACGCGTGGGGACACCACCACCCAGAGCCCGGTCCCCAGAGACGATTAAAGGAGAAACAACCCAGCAGCCTCCCGACGCCCGTTCGCTTCAGAAGAGCGGGAAACTTTTAAACAGTGCCAGGAAGCGACGTCTGTGACCGTTTCGGTGGCCCTCCTGCCCTGGGACCGTTTCGGTGTCCCTTCTATCCTTTCTAGTCTCACAGTTTGCTTTGGACATCGTCACCTTCCAGGGATCTGAAGAGGCTGGGCTTTTCTTCCGAAGGGAGCGTTTTCTTTCTGTTCCTTTTTTTCTTTTTTTTTCTGGTTTCGTATCCAGAGCTCGAAACGGGAGGAAGAACCCGGGGACGGCGTGAAGACGCACTGTCGGTCGAACACCGCGTGCGATCTGCGTGTCGTCGGTGGTGAATGCCGCATCTATGATCTGACAGTCACCTCGAGCGGCGAATGCCAGTGTCCTCTCGGCGTCCGCATCACAGGGAGAAAGGGAGTGTGCCAAACATCCGAGCGAGCGTGCAAGGCCCTCGGCGCTGGATCCTGGCTCCGACGAGATTCCTATCTATACAGTGAACCACCTTCCGGAACCTCTTTACAAAGGAATCCAATCCCACGATCATTCATGTTAATTAGGGTAGATATGTACATAGAATACTGTCCAGGTCGCCTGGATTTTGACAGGGAGAGATAAACACACATTCTTCACTTTGATTATTAAAAAAAAAAAAAAAAGAATCAGTGGACCCATGTCCTTGTGTAAATAGTGGATGGCTGGAAGTGAGTGCTCATGCGTTTTTGTGCTTTGACACACACAAAAGTAGACCGTTACCCACTGACACGGAATCGTGGGTGGTTTGATCTCCTGGGTGAGGTTACATCCTGTGAGAAGGGTCGGCTGTGGCGGGGGCTTCCGCAGGCTGCCTTCTGAATGCAGACGCACAGGCCCGGGGTTCTGCTGCCATCCTAGGCCGAGACGGTTCGTGGCGGGGTGGGCGGAACTGGTCTCCACAGAGCCGCAGGACCTGCTACGTGTCCCGAGACTGTGCGGTCGGTCAGTCAAGGGGAGGTCCCCTATCGTGGCGAGACTCTTCCGGCGGCAGTCCAGTGCATCTGAGAAAGAGGCCAGGGCCAGCATGGGTGCAGCAAGGCGGTGGGGAGGGCCGAGCTCTCGAGGTCCTCCAAACAGGGCAAGGAGCCACCAGCGTCTTCTCTGTCCTTCCCCCGGCATCTTGCTTGGTTTTCCCAGGATCCCTGTCATCGTCCCACCTGCTCTGTCCTGCTTCACAGATGAACGGAAGTCTCCAGAACCTTCTGGGCTGGATCGCGGCTTTAACACGAGCCACCAGCTCATGCGTGAAGGCCTGGACGGGGTCCCCGACTCCCCCGCTTGGCTGGTGCACGCCTGGGCCAACCGTGGTCATTCCCGGGGCTGCGGTCCCCACAGGTGGTCAACAGGGATGGTGACATATTCACCCTTTAATGCCTGGAGCATGGCACAGAGCCAGCGTGCAGGGGGCAGTGGGCGTTGGTGGAGGACGTGGACACCTCCCACCTCACGGGGTCACGGTGAGGATTCCCAAAGGTCCTGGGCAGACCTGGACTGAGCTGCCATGGGTGTCTGGTGACAGCTGGAGGGTGACAGGGAGCCCGGCAGAGCCCGGGTGGGGAGTGAATCAATGCGCTAAGGGACGGAGGGCCGGGCCGGCAGGCACGCAGCACAGGGCGGGTAAGCGGCGGGGATGACGCGCACGCACACACGCACACACGCACACACACACGCACACGCACACACGGGGTACCTCGGCCCCCCAGTTCCTCGCAGGACGCCAAGACGGGCCCGGGGTGTGGAAGGGACCGAGAAAAGGGGCTTGCGTCCGGAACGCCCAGCGTGAACTCACAGTCGGAAACACGAGGGTGCGGCCCTCCGTGGGAAGAATCCCCCCCCGTCTGTGATGGGGGGCCCCACCTGGCTGCTCTGAGCGGCGGGATCTGTCCCCAGAGGCCGGGGCCCAGGGCCAGCGGGCCGCGGGAGCAGCAGCAGTGCCCCCTCGGCTCCCGCTTCCTCAGAAAGGAATCCCTGGGGGAGAAAAATCCACCCAGAGACGCGAACCCCCTGACGTGAGGTCAAGGCCGCAGGCAGGTCAAGTGCAGATGGAGCCGGAGGACCCTGAACGTCAAGGCCGACGACCATCACCACCGTCCACTCCGGGTGTCCGGCTGCGGAAGCCTTTGCCGTCCTCGTTTCCAACAGACAGCGGCCTGGGGACGCGGGGGGAGGGACGGGCCGCTCCCGTAGTGGTCCCCGGGGCCGCGGCCACCACCGTCTCCGTCTCCTGGGTGGACGGTCCCCGGCGGGCAGGTCCGCGCGCCGCGCGCCTAGTGCATCTCGGAGTTGACCTTGTCCTGGAAGATGTACAGGTTGTTGGTGGCCGCGATGGCGATGATGTTCTCGGCCGGGTGCCAGGCCGTGTGCAGGATCTTCTTGCCAAAGTCCAGGCTGTCCACGCTGATGTCGTCCCGCCGGCGCTTGCCGCCCACGCACACGCGGCGCGGCTTGAGCACGGCGCGCGGCTTGCTGCTCTCCCGCGACGCCTCGAGCGTCACGTCGCGCTTCGTGTTGCGGTCGAACATGCGGAAGAAGTTGTTGTAGGCCCCGGTCATGATGACGCTGCGGGAGAGGGGCGCGCGTTAGGATGGGGGGCGGGGCGTGGGCGGGGCCGGGGGCGGGGCCGCGGGGAAGGGGAGCCTGCTCTTTGCAAGCCGCGAACCCAGGGGTCGTGCAGCCCGTGCTCCCCAGAGCCGGGGCCCACAGGGGGAGTAGGGGGGGACACGCAGCCACGCCTGCCCCAGTGCAGGCCACTCGGGGTCCCCTGTCCTCCTCCCTCAGGTCACAGCCGCCACCGCCGCACGATGTGCCAGGAGACAGACCTGCTCGAGTCTCTGCCCCAAACGCCTAGAAACGCCCTCCCTTATTCCCCTCCCCCACTCCGGACTCCCAGGGGCCGAGGCCACGCAGCGGGGAGCAGAGGGGGGCCAATCCGATGCCCACGACGCTGGGGTACAGCGGGCAGGTCCCTGCGCCACCCGGACAGCCCCTCCCAGCTGGGCCCGGGTCCCTCTTGTCCCAGACGCCGAGTGAATAAGCGAATGCCCTCTGCATGCTGTTGGTGCGCAGGCTTTGTCCACCCCCAGTTTCTCTCTGAGTCCGCCCTTCAAAGCTCCAACCATTCCGGGAGAACCTTTCGCTGGGCCTGGGGCCTGGCAAGCTCGGGCCAAGATTCTCCTCTGGTCCCCACTCATGAGTGGCTTTAGGGGACTCCCCGGCCCAGCCTGTAAGGTCCCTGAAGATGGCGGGGCACGGACGAGGCCGGACTCCACCCGATCCCACTATCTTCAGTGACAGCGTCTGGTGTCACCTCCCCTTGACACCCAGACTGCTTCTCTGGCCCCGTGCTCAGAGCTCGAAGTGAGGGGGTGCTGGGAGGGCAATGAGGGTAACACCCCCCCTCCCCCGTGAAGTGGCTCTTCTCGAATGTTCTGGCCGTCCAGGCAGACCCGGGTGGGGCTCCCCTGGACCGGCTGTCCCTCTGCTCCCCGTCCCTCTGCTCCCCCAGTGGGGCAGAGCTGCAGGGAGCTGTGTGGGGCATGGCGGGGGCCGGCCGTGCCTGGGGAGGGGATGGGGGCTCAAACTGTCCTGCCTTTGTAAGAGATTTGTCTAATCTGGGGGCGAAGGGAGGGTGGGCGGAGAATTCTAACGCGCCTCCTGGCTCTATTCTTCTCTGTTCTAAAATTCTGCCTCCAAAACCTCAGGTCCTGTGAATACACCTGTCTGTTGTTGAAACCACTTAATGACACCTGGTGGCACGAGGCAGCAGGTGGAGGTGCTTGTAGGTGCCTGAGGCCCCCTGTGCTGCTTGCTGCGGGGTGCGGAGACAGCAGCAAGAGAAGGTGCGTTCTTGGATCCTCCCCTTCCCCCAGGGGACACCCAGGCCTCCCGCATCAGGCCTCTCCCAGCGACCCCTGCCCCAGCCGGGTGGCCCTGGGACTGAGTCAGCAAAGCCCAGTGAGAGGCGGAGCGAGTCGGGTGCCGCGTGGGCAGGGTTCCAGCGGGCGGGAGCACTGTGGGGTGTGCGGAGGGCAACAGTAAGGGGCACCAGGGCTGGGGAAGGCTGGTGTGTAAAGGGCATGGCAGGAAGTGGCTGGCGAGAGGCAGGGCGGCCCAGCTCCAGGCTGCGCACCTGGCAGCAACGCCAGCTTGGCGGCTCCCGGCCCTGGGAGGCAGGCGATGCCTGTTCACGCGCGCCCCCTGCTGGCAATGTGGAGGAAGGGCAGGCAGTGGAGGAACAGAACCCGCATCCCACGGGCAGCGCTTGGCAAGGAGCTCCCCAGAGTGTCAAAGCCTGCAGCTCTGGGGTACCTGAGGGTCCCTGTCCTCTCTGGGGGCATCTGGGGTTCTGCTCTAGGGGATCCCCACCCATGGGCACAGCAGCTTTACCCCACTTGGGGCCCCCTGCTTTTAGGTGGCCTCCCTCCCGGTCTTGTCCTCCGGTTTCAGGGCCCCTTCTCCCTGAGCCCGCCCACCCTTACGGTCCCCACGTGCCTGCGGGTCGTGGCACAGAAGCTCTCACACCACCTAAGCAGTGCTGGCCCCCCTCAGAACTTGGGGAGACGCACACGATGAATAGGGTTCACGTGGATGGACACACGCCCAGGGTGGCCGCTGAGTGGCACACGGCCAGCTCTCACTGCGCCCCTGTCACCGCACATGCCACCCTGGACTGGGCTGCAAGGGAGCGAAGTGACACCAAAACCGATCCGATTGTGAAAATGTGCAGCATTCCGATATAGTGGCCCGTGTGTGGCCTTGTCTGTGCAGTGTCCTGTCACCCAGGCCCCTGCACTGGGCCGTCCTTGTCCAGCACAAGAGTGATTGATGGGGGGTCAGGGACTCATGGCAGACTCAAGGCCACTCCCCAGGTGGGCGGGGCCGTGAGAGGCGGCGACTGGGCGGGCCTGAAGTGGGGGTGCCCCTAGGAAGAGGTGGCTGCAGCACCGCCCGCAGGCTGAGGGGTGGGAGACTTCAGGGGCTAAAGCTGTCTGCCCCGTGGAGGCCCCGCCACCCCAGGGATGGGCCCACGTGATGAGGGGCCGCTCAGGACAGTGGGGGCTCTAAGAGGACTTTGGGTGTGCCTACAGGATGTGAAGCTTTGTTTCCGGTCCTTGGGTTTGGGAGCGGAGAGCTCCCGCCTGCTATGACTTACTGGGGCTGATTAACAGTGAACGCCCCCAAGACGCATCCGCCCGGGTCCCCAGCCCAGGCCCCACTGGGCAGAGCGCTCCCCAGGTAGGCAGGTAAGGCCGCCCCCCTCCCGGGTCTGAAGGTTACCTGTCGCTCCCATTCCAGGCACATTCAAACTTGTCGAAAATGCAGTCATTCTCGTAGAGGGAGCAGAGCTTGCTCCGAAGGTAATCGTGGACCTGAGGCGACAGGGGGCGGGGGTGAGTCGAGGGGCGCCTGGCAGCCCCCGCCCCTCCCCCGAAGGGGCCTCCCGTCC
>PVKZ01006743.1:0-30807 GCA_004027375.1 Macroglossus sobrinus | reverse complement strand
TCGTCCCCAAAGATTTACTGGCAGCCCTGGGACTACGAAGGGTCGAGTAGACCCAGTATTTCCCTCATCATCTTCCCAGGTTAACAACTGTGAACTTTGTAAGGTATTTTTTGACTGACCAATTCCCTGTAAATGAGTTAAGGAGGCTTGCAAGGGCCAACTGGAGGGCCACGAGTCCTGAGAAATCACAGTAGAGTCGACCCCAGAATCTAAAATTCCTTCAAATGTTTTTCCTTGTATTTTGAGCTTAAGTGTAGGGCGGTCTTTAGTAATAGCTCGGACCCAGTATAGGTTCGAGGAACCTGGGTCAGAGGGGCCCCGCCCCGTACTAACAGCTGGATGGGAGGTATCAAGGGGAAGGGGCAGTGCTTGTGCTAAGCGTTGACCTTCAGCGATACTAACAGGACCCTGGGGAGCGCTAGCCAAAATTTTTATCTCTCTGGTATAATCATTGTCAACTAAGGAGGGGTGAATGATGAGGCCACTTAACGTGGTGGAAGCCCGTCCTAAAATTAAGAAATAGGTACCCCTTGGGGGTGGACCACAAACTCCAGTGGAAATGACTTTAACTCCCTCCTCAGGTATTAATATGGTTGAGGAGGAGGCACAGAGGTCCACTCCTGCGCTCCCGAGTGTGGCCCGGTAGAGGGCGGGAGTGCTGTAGCTTGGCTGTTCCCCGAGGCCGACAGAAAAGGGATTGGTTGAGGGGCCCGGGGCTGGCCCCTCTGACCGTTTCCCTGACAGGAAGGCAATGGATTGCCGAGGACATCTGTGCGAGAGCGACATTCTCTCGCCCAATGTTTCCCTCTTTTGCATATAGGGCATATAGTCGTTGGCTGGCCGGGCTTATGAGGGGGCGAAATCGGGAGCGGTCCGGAGAGAGTCGGGCACTGACGAGGGAAATGACCAGGCTGACCACATTTAAAACAAGCAGAAGAGGGGGGAGGGAGGGGGGTCTGGACAGCAGCACCGACAGCTAGAAGGGCTTGAACTTTGGATGTGAATGGGTCGACATCTCTGCACATCCGCAACATCTCATCAAGGGTCTTGTCCCTGGTTTTTCCACGGAGGACTGCACGACATGCCGCATTGGCATTTTCATAAGCCAACTGCTTGACTAACTTATCATTAGCAGCCTCGGAACCGAGAGTCCTCTCTGCGGCTTCTAACAGCCGGCTGACAAATTCGCTATAGTCTTCTTGTGATCCCTGAATGATCTTAGTTAAGGGGGTGTTAGCAGTCCCTGAAGTGGGGAGCGCTCTCCAGGCACCAAGAGCGGCATTAGCCGTTTGGGATAAAAGGCCTAAGGGGAGGCGCTGTTGTCTAGCTTCAGTATCATATTGCCCTTGCCCTGTGAGTTTATCAAAAGTCCATGAGGCTGTGGGTGACCCAGGATTCCGCCTATTAGCTGTTGCAAGTGACTGGCATCGATCGGAAAAATCAGCCTTCCAGGTCAGAAATTGGCCGCGAGTGAGAATGGCCTGAACTATGCGCAACCATTCACAGGGCAAAAGGTGCCCCCCCCACCCGAGATAAAGAATCAAGAACTGAAAGGGTGAAGGGCGCATTAGGGCCATAAGTTTTAACAGCGGCGTTCAATTCTTTTAAACTTTTAAAATGGAGCTTATAAAACTCTCTAGGGCCTTCAGTGGGGTCGGGTGCCTCCTCTCCCTCACTCCCGATATCTTGGGTGGGAGATGTGTCTTCGCCGCCACTTTCAGGATCGCCCCCCTCAGGGTCTTGTGAAGTGGAGGTGGGAGCGGGATTAGAAGCGGCGGACCGAGTGAGGACAGGAAAAAGGAGACTTTTATGTTTAGGGGCGGAGGCCTTAGGGGTCCTGCTGGGCTTCTTTAAAGTTGCAAGAGTAGGGGGCGGCAAGGGGATAGGGAGCTTAATATGGCTTTGAGTGGAGAGGTGAGAAAGCAGTTCACTAAGGTGGGTCTTAATAAGATCTCTAATTGCTAAATCTGCTAACTGGGTTGCAAGATTTTCTATGGAGGGGTCCCCCAGCACAGACATCGGAAGAAGAGCAGGGGCACAAACTTGGGGAGCGTAGGTGGGCGGATTAAGTAACGAAGCCGAGGGAGGCCAATCAAGATTATGATATCTGGCCGCCTCTTCTTCTAATTCAGCGGCGTCTCCAGGATCTAAGGGCTCATCATTTGAATTCTTAGATATGACTGGTAAAATAGTTTGCGTGTCTACAAGAACAGGCTCTTTAGGAAGGGGAGGATATAGGCGGCATGAGGGAGGGGGATTATCTTCTGTGATGTTAACGATCACTGAGGGACTTGGAGAGGGCGCGCTAGGGGGGTCATTAACAGGAGGATTTGAAACAAGAGAAGCGTTAGAAGCTGCCCAAGATAAAGGGCGTAGGCAATATTCAGCGGCTGACAGTAACTGCCGTTGGTTTGGATCTCCTGAGGCGGCCTCTACAATGTCACGGATCAAGCCCCAGTAAGAAAGAACTGTAATTGGGACCGAGTCAGGCCCTTCACGTTGTAGTTTATCATTTAAATCTCTACCTACTTTCTGCCATTTTTTCGGGTGAATCTCTGGTCCATTAATGATAAACCAAGGACAAACATTATCTACAAAAATAAAGAATTTCACAAGATCTTTTTTCTTAACTCGAACTCCTCTTTCTCTGAGTGAAACTTTAAGGTCTTTTATGAAGACCGCTTCCTTAGATAACTTATGGCCCATTTTTATGAGACGGACGAAAGGGTACTCACCGAGGACGAATGACTTTCATGAACGGTGAAAGCAGTCCTCCACTTCTGGGCTTCAGGGGTCGCGACGTCAAGAATTAAGTCGGGGTCCGTCTGAGAAGGATCCGTGCCTCGGGCCCCACGTTGAGCGCCACTTGTTTCCCTATTTGGCTCCTCACAAGGGTAAAGGTAAGGTTTAGGGCAAGGGTTAGAGCTAGGGCTTGGTAGACGTTTAGGGTTAGACTTAGGGCGAGAGCTAGGGTTAGTGTTAGTTTTAGGGTTAGGGTTATGGTTCGGTTTAGGGTTAGGGTTAGGGCTGTGGCTACGGTTAGGGTTTGGGTTAGGGTTAGGTTTAGGGTTTGGGCTAAGGCTAGGGTTAGGGTTAGGGTTAGGGTTAGGGCTATTGCTAGGTTTCGTGTTAGGGTTAGGGTTAGGGTTAGGGTTAGGGTTATTATTAGGGTTAGGTTTTGGGTTCGGGTTAGGGTTAGGGTTAGGTCTATGGCTAGGTTAAGCGTTAGGTTTAGGGTTAGGGTTAGGGTTAGGGTTAGGGGTAGTGTTAGAGTAAGGGTTAGGTTTAGGGCTAGGGTTAGAGCTAGGTCTTGGTATAAGTTTAGGGTTAGATTACAGCGAGGGCTAGGGTTAGTGTTAGGGTTAGGTTTAGGGTTAGGGTTAGGGTAAGGGTTAGTGCTACGACTAGGGTTAGGTTTAGGGTTAGGGATAGGGTTAGAATTATGGTTAGGGTTAGGGCAATGGCTAGTTTTAGCGTTAGGCTTAGGATTAGGGTTAGGGTTAGTGTTAGGGTTAAGGTTAGGGTTAGGGTTTGTGTTAGAGTTAAGGTTAGGGTAAGGGCTAGGGTTAGAGCTAGGGCTTGGTATAAGTTTAGTGTTAGATTTAGGGCAAGGGCTAGGGTTAGTGTTAGGGTTAGGGTTAGGGTTAGGGTTAGGGTTAGGGTTAGGTTTAGGGTTATGGTTAGGGCTGTGGCTAGGGTAGGGTTAGGGTTAGGGTTAGGGTTAGTGTTTGGGCTAAGCCTAGGGTTAGGGTTAGGGTTAGAGATAGGTTTAGGGTTAGGGTTAGGGCTGTGGCTAGGGTTAGGGTTAGGGTGAGGGTTAAGGTTAGAGTTTGGGCTAAGGGTAGGGTTACGGTTAGGGTTAGGGTTAGGGCTATGGCTAGGTTTATTGTTAGGGTTAGGGTTAGGGTTAGGGTTAGGGTTAGGGTTAAGGTTAGGGTTAAGCTTATGGTTAGGGTTAGGGCTGTGGCTAGGGTTAGGGTAAGGGTTAGAGTCGGGGGTATGGCTAGGTTTAGCGTGAGGATTTGGGTTAGGTTTAGGGTTAGGGTTAGGGTTAGGGTTAGAGTAAGGGTTAGGGTTAGGGCTAGGGTTAGAGCTAGGGCTTGGTATAACTTTAGGGTTAGATTTAGTCAAGGGCTAGGGTTAGTGTTAGGATTAGGGTTAGGGTTAGGGTTAGGGTTAGGGTTGGGGTTAGGGTTACGGTTAGAATTAGGGCTATGGCTAGGTTTAGCGTTAGGGTTAGGGTTCGGGTTCGGTTTAGGGTTAGGGTTATGGTTAGGTTTAGGGCTATCGCTAGGTTTAGCGTTAGGTTTAGAGTTAGGGTTAGGGTTAGGGTTAGGGTTAGTGTTAGAGTAAGGGTTAGGGTAAGGACTAGGGTTAGAGCTAGGGCTTGGTATAAGATTAGGGTTAGATTTAGTGCGAGGGTTAGGGTTTGGGTTAGGGTTAGGTTTAGGGTTAGGTTTTTGTTAGGGAAGGACTGTGGCTAGGGTTAGGGTTAGGGTTAGGGTTAGGGTTAGGGTTTGGGTTAGGGTAGGGCTGTGGCTAGGGTTAGGGTTAGGGTTAGGGTTTGGGCTAAGCCTAGGGTTATGGTTAGGGTTAGGGTTAGGTTTAGGGTTAGGGTTAGGGCTGTGGCTAGGGTTAGGGTTAGGGTTAGGATTAGGGTTAGGTTTTGGGCTAAGGCTAGGGTTAGGGTTAGGGTTAGGGATAGGGCTATGGCTAGGTTTAGTGTTAGGGTTAGCTTTAGGGTTAGGGTTATGGTTAGGGTTAGTGTTAGGTTTAGGGGTAGAGTTAGGGCTGTGGCTTGTTTTAGGGTTAGGGTTAAGGTTAGGGTTTGGGCTAAGGCTAGGGTTAGGTTTAGCGTTAGGGTTAGGGCTATGGCTAGGTTTAGCGTTAGTATTAGGGTTAGGGATAGAGTTAGGGTTAGAGTTAGGGTTAGAGTAACGGTTAGGGTTAGGGCTAGGGTTAGAGCTAGGACTAGGTATAAGTTTAGGGTTAGATGTTGAGCGAGGGCTAGGCTTATTGTTAGGTTTAGGGTAAAGGTAAGGATTAGGGCTAGGGTTCGAGCTAGGGCTTGGTAGAAGTTAGGGTTAGATTTAGGGCGAGGGCTAGGGTTAGTGTTAGTGTTAGGGTTAGGGTTATGGTTAGGTTTAGGGTTAGGGTTAGGGCTGTGGCTACGGTTAGGGTTAGGGTTAGGGTTAGGATTAGGTTTTAGGCTAAGGCTAGGGTTAGGGTTAGTTTTAGGGTTGGCTATAGCTAGGTTTAGTGTTAGGGTTAGGGTTAGGGTTAGGGTTATTATTAGGGTTAGGGTTCGGGTTAGGGTTAGGTCTATGGCTAGGTTAAGCGTTAGGGTTAGGGTTAGGGTTAGGGTTAAGTTTAGGGTTAGGAGTAGTGTTAGAGTAAGGGTTTGGTTTAGGGCTAGGGTTAGAGCTAGGTTTTGGTATAAGTTTAGGGTTAGATTTAGGGCGACGGCCAGTTTTATTGTTATGGTAGGGGTTAGGGTTAGGGTTAGGTTTAGGGTTAGGGTAAGAGTTAGGGTTAGGGCTACGGTTAGGTTTAGGGTTAGGGTTAAGGTTATGTTTAGGATTAGGGTTAAGGCTACGGCTAGAGTTAGGGTTAGGGTTATAGTTAAGTTTAGTGTTAGGGTTAGGGCTAAGGCTACGGTTAGGTTTTGGTTTAGGGTAAGGGTTAGGTTTAGGGTTAGGGTTAGGGTCAGGGTTAGGGTTAGGGCTGTGGCTAAGCTTAGGGTTAGGTTTCGGGTTAGAGCTATGGCTTGGTCTAGCGTGAGGATCAGGGTTAGGGTTAGGGTGAGGGTTAGGGTTATGGTTAGGGTTAGGGTTAGAGTAAGGGTTAGGGTAAGGGCTAGGGTTAGTGCTAGGGCTTGGTATAACTTTAGGGTAAGATTTAGGGCGAGGGCTAGGGTTAGTGTTAGGGTTATGTTAGGGTTAGAGTTAGAGCTACGGCTAGGGTTAGGGTTAGGGTTAGGGTTAAAGTTAGGGTTTGGGTTAGGGGTAGGGTTAGCGCTGGGGTAGTGCTTGGGCTTGGTATAAGTTTAGGGTTAGATTTAGGTCGAGGGATAGGGTTAGTGTTAAATTTAGGGTTAGGGTGAGGGTTAGGGCTATGGCTAGTTTTAGCGTTAGAATTAGGGTTAGAGTTAGGGTTAGGGTTAAGGATAGGGTTAGGGTTAGGGTTGGGTTTAGAGTAAGTGTTAGGGTTAGGGCTAGGGTTAGAGCTAGGGCTTGGTATAACTTTAGGGTTAGATTTATGGTGAGGGCTAGGGTTAGTGTTAGGGTTAGTGTTAGGGTTAGGGTTAGAGCTTCGGCTAGGTTTAGGGTTAGGGTTAGGGTTAAGATTAGGGTTAGGTTTAGGGTTCGGGTTCGGGTTAGGGTTAGGGTTAGGTTTCGGTTTAGGGTTAGTTTAAGGGTTAAGGTTAGGGCTAGGGTTAGAGCAAGGCTTGGTATAAGTTTAGGGATAGATTTAGGTCGAGAGCAAGGGTTAGTGTTAAAGTTAGCGTTAGGGTTAGGGTTTGGGTTAGGGTTAGGCTTAGGGCTATGGCAGGTTAGCGTTAGGCTTAGGATTTGGGTTAGGGTTAGTGTTAGGGTTAGGGTTAAGTTTAGATTAAGGTTTAGGGTTAGGGTTAGGGTTAGGGCTGTGGCTATGGTTAGGGTATAGTTATGGTTAGGGTAGGGTTAGGTTTAGGGTTAGGGTTAGGGCTAAAACTAGGGTTAGTGTTAGGGTTAGGGTTAGGCATAAACCTAGGGCTTGTGTTAGGGTTGGTGTTAGGTTTAGGGATAGGTTTAGGGCTAAGGCTAGGGTTAGGGTTAGGATTAGGGTTAGACCTAGGGATATTGTTAGGGTCGGTGTTAGGAATAGCGTTAGGTTTAGGGATAGGGCTATGGTTAGCGTTAGTGTTAGGGTTAGGGTAAGGTTTAGGTTTAGGGTTGGGGTTAGGTTTAGGGTTAGGGTTACGCTAAGGGTTACGGTTAGGGCTAGGGTTAGCGTTAGTGTTAGGGTTAGGGTAAGGTTTAGGCTTAGGGTTAGGGTTAGGGTTAGGGTTAGGGCTACAGCTAGGCTTAGGGTTAGTTTTAGGGTTCGGGTTAGAGTTAGGGCTAAGGCTAGGGTTAGGGTTAGGGTTATAGTTAGGGTTAGGGTTAGGGTTAGACCTATGGCCTGCGTTAGGGTTGCTGTTAGAATTAGGGTTAGGTTTAGTGATAGGGCTAGGGTTAGGCTTAGTTTAAGTTTGGGGCTACAAGTAGAGTTAGGGTTAGGTTTAGAATAAGTTGTCGAAATAGGGTTAGATTTTGAAATGGGTTTGGGGTTAAAGCTAGGCTAAGGTTTAGGGCTGGGGTTAGAGCTAGGGCTTAGTTTAAGGTTAGGGTTAGATATAGCGTGAGGGCTACTGTTAGGGTAAGGTTTAGAATTAAACATAAGTGTAGCTTCAGGGTTAATGTTAAGTTTGTTGTCATGTTTAGGGTTAGGGCTGGGAATCAGTACAGAGTTACAGTACCGGTTAACAATACTGTTATGCTTAGGCCTAGAATATCCAAAGATATTATAGGGCAGATATCCAAAGATAGTTTGTTTTCAAGTGAGATCATCTGACGAATAGTGTCTTGGCAAAATTTTGAGAGGAGCCCGTGTCACTCTGTAAGCCTGTCTAAGAAACCTGGACCACTACTCATCTTTTTTCCTGATAGATTGCTATTTTGTTGAGCTGCAGTGTTGTTCTAAGAAGCGACTTGGTAACTGCGGTTTCTGAGGGGACGTTCTCTTGCACAAACAACTGCAGAGATTGAACTTGCTCCTGGCAACCTGTGTGCTTTTATGGAGACAATTCGCACGATGCGGGGCAAGCCTTTTGATTAGAGTTGCACGTACACGCTCAAGAGAAACTAGACAGTGGTCACACACTATCAAATGGTGTTTCAATACTCGTGTGAACACGCTGCCATGATGATGGAGGAAAATACTAGAAACCTCAAGGGACTATGCCGCATAGGAATGGCGGTGCCTTTCTCAAAGCCTCATGTGTGTAATCCGGGAGCACGGAGCTTTCCTGTCAGAGATCCCCAAATATGTTCTTTTCTATTGAGAGGATTCAGACGAATAGATTTTCAACTAGTTTAGGGTTAGAGTTAGGGTTAGGTATCATGAGGGTTAGGGTCAGGGTTAGGATTAGAGCAAGGTCTATGTTTAGGGTTACGATTAGGGCTAGGCAAAGGTTAGGGTTAGTGTAAGGAGCCACAGAGAAAAACAAGATGACCATGACACATAGAGTTTCTGTTCTTTACAGATTAGCCTCCTGTTTTTTGAAGGTTAACTAACACACAGAGTTTCTGTTCCTTAAAGATTAGCTTCCAGCCTGCTGAAGATTAGCTGAAGGTCTGCCAAAGAAGTCTGTCTGACAGCCGGTCACGTTCCCCCTCCCCATTCCCTGATTAGCCGCTCACTTACTCACAAGTATCTACTCTGCTTTAGTGTGTGTATATATATATCCCCAATATTTCAATAAAGTTTGAGGCTTGATCAGAATACTGTCTTGCCTCCGCTCCTTTTTCTCGCCTGTTTTTCTCAGGTTGGATCCTCCTCGCCCCCACGAATAACTAGGTCCCACGGGTCGGGACAGGTTAGGGTTAAGGTTAGGGTTAGGGTTAGTGTTATGGTTAGGAATAAGTTTGGATTTAGATTTTCTTTTGGAGTTAGAGTTAAGTATAGGATTAGGGTTAGGTTAGGTTTTGAACAAGTTTAGGGTTAGGGTTAATGTTAGGGCTAAGGTTAGACTTAGGGTTAGGTTTAGATTTGTGTCTAGGGTTAGGGTTAGGTTTTGGGTTAGGATTAGGGTTAGGGTTAGGATTACGATTAGGGCTATGGCTAGGTTTAGCGTTAGGGTTAGGGTTAGGGTTAGGGTTAGGGTTAGAGTTGGGGTTAGGGTTAGGGTTAGAGTGAGGGTTAGGGTTAGGGCTAGGGTTAGAGCTGGTGCTCGGTATAAGTTTAGACTTAGATTTAGGGCGAGGGCTAGGTTTAGTGTTAGGGTTAGGGTTACGATTAGGATTAGGGTTAAGTTTAGGGATATGGCTAGGGTTAGGATTAGGCTTAGGGTTAGTGTTAGGGTTAGGGCTAAGGCTAGGTTTAGTGTTAGGGTTAGGGTTAGGGTTAGACCTAGGGCTTGTTTAGGTTTGGTGTTAGGTTTAGGGTAGGTTTAGGGATAGTGCTAGGTTTAGGGTTAGTTTAAGTTTGGGGCTAGAAGTAGAGTTGGGGTTAGGTTTAGAATAAGCCTAGGGCTTGTGTTAGGGTTGGTGTTAGGTTTAGGTATAGGTTTAGGGCTAAGCCTAGGGTTAGGGTTAGGGTTAGATTTAGGGTTACGGTTAGGGTTTGGGTTAGGGCTATGGCTAGGTTTAGCGTTAGGGTTAGGTTTAGGGTTAGAGTTAGGGTTAGCGTTAGGGTTAGGGTTAGGGTTAGGGTTAGAGTAAGGGTTAGGGTTAAGGCCTAGGTTAGAGCTAGGGCCTGGTATACGTTTAGGATTAGATTTAGGGCAAGGGCTAAGGTTAGTGTTAGGGTTAGGGTTAGGGATAGGGTTAGAGTTAGGGTTAGGGTTAGGGTTAGGCTAGGGTTAGGGTTAGGGCTATGGCTAGGGTAAGGTTTAGGGGTAGGGTTAGGGTAGGAGTTAGGGCTATGGCTAGACTTAGGTTAGTGATAGGGTTAGGGTTAGACCTAGGTCCTGTGTTAGGGTTAGGGTTAGGGTTAGGGTTAGGGTTGGGGTACGGTTAGGGTTAGACCTAGGGCTTGTGTTAGGGTTGGTGTAGGTTTAGAGATAGGTTTAGAGCTAAGGCTAGGGTTAGAGTTAGGGTGAGGGTTAGGGTTAGGGTTAGGGTTAGGGTTAGGTTTAGGGTTAGGAATCAGTTTTTGATTTAGATTTTCTTTTGGAGTTAGAGTTAAGTATAGCATGGTGATAGGTTAGGTTTTGAACAAGTTTAGGGTTAGGGTTAATGTTAGGGCTAAGGTTAGAGTTCGGGTTAGGTTTAGATTTACGTCTAGGGCAAGGGTTAGGGTTAGGGTTAGGGTTAGGGAAAAAGTTAGGGTTAGACCTAGGGCTTGTGTTAGGGTTGGTGTTAGGTTTAGGGATAGGTTTAGGGCTAAGGCTCGGGTTAGGGTTAGGGTTAGGGTTAGTGTCAGTGTTAGGGTTAGGAATTAGTTTTGATTTAGGTTTTCTTTGGAGTTAGAGTTAAGTATAGGATTCGGGTTAGTTTAGGTTTTGAACAAGTTAGGGTTAGGGTTATATTAGAGCTAAGGTTAGAGTTAGGGATAGGTTATGATTTTCGTCTAGGTCTAGTGTTAGGGTTAGGGTTGGGGTTAGGGTTAGGGTTAGGGTTAGAGATATGTCTAGGTTTAGCGTTAGAGTTTAGGTTAGGATTAGGTTTAGGCTTAGGGATAGGGTTAGGGTTTGGGTTAGAGTTAGGGCTAAGGCTAGGGTTAGTGTTAGGGTTAGGGTTAGGGTTAGGGTTAGGGTTAGGGTTAGGGCTAAGGCTAGGGTTAGGTTAGGGTTATGTTTTGGGTTAGACCTAGGGCTTGTGTTAGTGTTGGTGTTAGGTTTAGGGATAGTTTTAGGGCTAAGGCTAGGGTTAGGGTTAGGGTGAGGGTTAGGGTTATGGTTAGGGTGAGGGTTAGGTTTAGGGTTAGGGTTAGGGTTAGGGTTAGGGTTAGGAATTAGTTTGGATTTAGATTTTCTTTGGTGTTACAGTTAAGTATAGGATTAGGGTTCGGTTATGTTTTGAAAAAGTTTAGGGTTAAGGTTAATATTACTGGTATGGTTAGAGTTCGGTTTAGGTTAGATTTACGTCTAGGGCTAGGGTTAGGGTTCGGGTTCGGGTTAGGATTAGGGTTAAGGTTAGGGCTATGGCTAGGTTTAGCGTTAGGGTTAGGGTTAGGGTTAGGGTTTGGGTTAGAATTAGGGTTAGGGTTAGGGTTAGGGTTAGGGTTAGGTTTAGGGTTATGGTTAGAGTAAGGGTTAACGTGAGACCTAGGGCTTGTGTTAGGGTTGCTGTTAGGTTTAGAAATAGGTTTAGGGCTAAGGCTAGGGTTAGGGTTTGTGTTAGGTTTAGGGTTAGGTAATAGTTTTGATTTAGATTTTCTTTTGGAATTAGAGTTAAGTAAAGGATTAGGTTTAGGTTAGGTTTTGAACAAGTTTAAGGTTAGGGTTAGTGTTAGGGCTAAGGTTAGAGTTAGGGTTAGTTTAGATTTATGTATAGGGCTAGGTTTGGGGTTAGTGTTCGGGTTAGGGTTAGGGTTAGGGTTAGGTTTAGGGTTAGAGTAAGGCTTAAGGTAAGGGCTAGGGTTAGAGCTAGGGCTTGGTATAAGTTTAGGGTTAGATTTAGGGCGAGGGCTAGGGTTAGTGTTAGGGTTAGGTTTCGGGTTAGGGCTAAGGCTAAGGTTAGGGTTAGGTTAGGGTTAGGGTTAGACCTAGGGCTTGTGTTAGGTTTGGTGTTAGGTTTAGGGATAGGTTTAAGGCTAAGTCAAGGGTTAGGGTAGGGTTAGGGTTAGGGTTAGTGTTAGGGTTAGGTATAAAGAGGGTTAGGGTCAGGGTTAGGATTAGAGCAAGGTCTATGTTTAGGGTTACGATTAGGGCTAGGCAAAGGGTAGGGTTAGGGTTAGGGTTAGGGTTAGGGATAGTGTTAGGGTTAGCAATTAGTTTGGATTTAGATTTTCTTTTGGAGTTAGAGTTAAGTATAGGATTAGGATTATTTTAGGTTTTGAACAAGTTTAGGTATAGGGTTAATGTTAGGGCTAAGGTTAGAGTTAGGGTTAGGTTTAGATTTACGTCTAGGCTAGGGTTTGGGTTCGGATTCGGGTTAGGGTTAGGGTTAAGTTTCGGTATGGCTACGTTTAGCGTTAGGGTTAGGGGTAGGGGTAGGGATTAGGGTTAGGATTAGGGTTAGGGTTAGGGCTACGGCTAGGGTTAGGGTTAGGGTTAGGGTTAGGGCTAAGGCTAGGGTTAGGGTTAGGGTTAGGTTTAGGGTTAGGTTTAGAGTAAGGGTTAGAGTTAGACCTAGGGCTTGTGTTAGGGTTGCTGTTAGGTTTAGAGATAGGTTTAGGGCTAAGGCTAGTGTTAGGGTTAGTGTTAGGTTTAGGGTTAGGAATAGTTTGGATTTAGATTTTCTTTTGGATTTAGAGTTAAGTAAAGGATAGGGTTAGGTTAGGTTTTGAACAAGTTTAGGGTTAGGGTTAATGTTAGGGCTAAGGTTAGCATAAGGGTTAGTCTTAGATATACGTCTAGGGTTAGGGTTAGGGTTAAGGTTAATGTTAGGGATAGGGTTAGAGTTAGGGTTAGGGTTAGAGTAAGGGTGAGGGTTAGGGCCTGGGTTAGAGCTAGGGCTTGTTACATGTTTAGGGTTAGATTTAGGGCGTGGGCTAGGGTTAGTGTTACTGTTAGGGTTAGGGTTAGGTTTAGGGTTAGGGTTAGGGCTACAGCTAGGGTTAGGGTCAGGGTTAGGGTTAGGGTTAGACCTAGGGCTTGTGTTCGGGTTGGTGTTAGGTTTAGAAATAGGTTTAGGGCTAAGCCTAGGTTTAGGGTTAGGGTTAGGGTTAGGGTTAGGGTTAGGGTTAGGGTTAGGGTTAGGGTTCGGGTTAGTGTTAGGGTTAGGGTTAGGGTTAGAGTTAGTGTTAGGGCTAGGGCCTGGGTTAGAGCTAGGGCTTGGTATAAGTTTAGGATTAGATTTAGGTCGAGGCCTAGGGTTAGTGTTAGTGTTAAGGTTAGGGTTAGGGTTAGGGTTAGGATTAGGGCTACGGCTAGGGTTAGGGTTAGGGTTGGGGTTAGGGTTAGGGTTGGGGTTAGGGTTATGGTTAGGTTTAGGGTTAGATTAGGGTTAGGGCTAGGGTTAGAGTTAGGGCTAGGATTAGGGTTAGGGGTAGACCTAGAGCCTGTGTTAGGGTTGGTGTTAGGGTTAGGGTTAGTTTTAGGGTTAGGGTTAGAGTCAGGGTTAGGGTTAGTGCTAGGAATTAGTTTGGATTTAGATTTTCTTTTGGAGTGAGTGTTAAGTATAGGATTAGGGTTAGGTTAGGTTTTGAACAAGTTTAGGGTTAGGGTTAATGTTAAGGCTAAGGTTAGGGTTAGGGTTAGGTTAGATTTACGTCTAGGGCTAGGGTTAGGGTTAGGGTTAGGGTTAGGGTTAGGGTTAGGGTTAGGGTTACGGTTAGGGCTATGGCTAGGTTTAGCTTTAGGTTTAGGGTTAGGGTTAGGGTTAGAGTAAGGGTTAGGGTTAGGGCTAAGGTTAGAGTTGGTGCTCGGTATAAGTTTAGACTTAGATTTAGGGCGAGGGCTAGGGTTAGTGTTAGGGTTAGGGTTACTGTTAGGATTAAGGTTAGGGTTAGGGATACGGCAAGGGTTAGGGTTAGGCTTAGGGTTAGTGTTAGGGTTAGGGCTAATGTTAGGTTTAGGGTTAGGGTTAGGGTTAGGATTAGGGTTAGGGCTAGGGTTAGGGTTAGGGTTAGGGCCCGGGATAGGTTTAGGTTTAGGATTAGGTTTAGGTCTAGGGCTAGGGTTCATGTTAGGTTTCGGGTTAGTGGTAGATTTAGGGTTAGGGTTCCGGTTAGGTTTAGGCCTAAACCTTGGGTTAGGTTTAGGTTTAGGGATAGGTTTAGAAATATGGTTATGGTTAGAGTTAGAATTAGGGCTAGTTATAGTTTTAGGTTTAGGTTTAGGCCGAGGGTTAGAGTTAGGTTTAGAGTTAGGGTTAGTGTTATCTTATGGGTTTAATCTGGGAATAAGTTTATAGTTAGAGTATCGATTAACATTACTGTGAAACTTTGGACTGAGATTATTTTTAGGGTTAGGGTTAGGCCTAGGGTTAGGTTAGGATTAGAGTTAGGGTTAGGGTTAGGTTTAGGGCTAGGGCTAAGTTTTAGGTTAGGGTTAGTGTTAGACTTAGACTTAGGGTTACGGTTACGCTAGTGCTAGGAATAGGGTCTGGGATAGGATTAGGGTTAGGTTTAGTGTTTGGGTTAGGATTAGGTTAGGTCTAGGGCTAGGTTTAGGGTTAGGGCCCGGGATAGAATTAGGGTTAGGGTTATGGTTAGGGCTAGGGATAGGGTTAGGGTCAACATTAGGGTTATGGTTAGCGTTATGGTTAAGTTTAGGGTTAGGGTTAGGGCTAGAGCTAGGTATAGGGTAAGAATTAGGGTTAGTGTTGGGTTAGGGTTAGGGTTAGGCTTAGGGCTAGAGATATATATAGGGTTATAGTTTGGGTTAGTGTTAGGATTAGGGTTAGGGTTAGGGCTAGGGCTAGGGTTTGATTTAGAGCCCGGTATCGGGTTAGTTTTAGGGTTAGGGTTAGGTCTAGACCTAGGGTTAGGGTCAGGTTTATGGTTAGCATTAGGGTTAGGGATAGAGCTAGGGTTAGGTTAGCGCCCAGGATAGGGTTAGGGTTAGGGTTAGGGTTAATGTTAGTGTTAGGTTTAGAGTTAGGTTTAGTGTTAGACTTAGGGCTAGGGCTATTAATAGGGTTTGGGTTAGGGTTACGGTTAGGGCTAGGGCTAAGGTTTGGTGTAGGGCCCGGGTTAGGGTTAGGGGTTGGGTTAAGGTTAAAGTTAGGGCTAGAGCTAGGAATTGGATAAGGTTAGATTAGTGTAGAGTTAGGGTTAGGGTTTGGTTTAGGATTAGGCTTAGGTTTAGGGTTAGGGTTAGTGTTAATTTTAGGGTTAGGGTTAGGGTTAGGTCTATGGTAGGGTTATAGCCCTGGAAGGTTAAGGGTTAGAATTAGGGTTTGGGTTAGGGTAGGATTAGGGTTAGGGCTAGTGCTACGGTTAGGGCCCGGGATAAAGTTAGGTTTAGGTTCAGGGTTAGGTTTACGCTTAGGGCTAGAGAGGATATAAGGATTAGTGTTAGGGTTAGGGTAAGGCTTATGGCTAGGGTTAGGGTTAGGCTTAGGATTAGGGCTAGAGCTAGGAATAGGGTTAGAGTTAGCGTTAGGGTTAGGTTAGGGATAGGGTTAGGGTTAGGGTTAGGATTACTTTTATGGTTAGGTCTACGGCTAGGAATTGGGTAGGGTTATGGTTAGGGTTAGGGTTAGGTTTAGGGTTAGATTTATGGCTAGTGCAAGGGTTAGGGTTAGGGCCCGGGATAGGATTAGGTTTAGGGCCCAGGATAGGGTCAGGGTGAGGGTTACTGTTATGGTTAGAGTTATGGCTAGTACTAGGATAGGGGTTAGGGTTAGGGTTAGGGTTCGATCTAGGGCTAGGGCTAGCGTTAGGGTTACAGTGCGGAATCGGGTTAAGGTGAGGGTTAGTGTTAGCGTTAGGGTTAGTGTTAGGTTTATAGAAAGGGTTAGGTTAGACTTAGGGTTAGGGTTAGGGTTAGGGCTAGGGCTAAATTTAGTGTTAGGGTTAGGGTTAGGGTTACAATTAGGGTTAGGGCTATGGCTAGGTTTAGGGTAGGGTTAGGGTTAGGGTTAGGACCAGGATAGTGGTAGGGTTAGGGTTAGGGTTAGGGCTAGGGCTAGGGTTAGGGTTTGGGCCAAGGATAGGGTTAGGGTTAGGGTTACGATTAGGGTTAGGCCTATGGCTAGGGTTAGGGTTAGGGCCCGGGATAGTGTTAGGGTTAGGGTTAGGCTTAGGGCTAGGTCTAGGGTTAGGTTTATGGTTAGGGTTAGGGTTAAGGCTAGTGCTAGGTTTACGGCCCCGGATATGTTTAGGTTTAGGGTTAGAGTTAGCGTTAGGGTTAGAATTAGGGTTAGGGCTAGTGCTACGGTTAGGTCCCGGCATAAATTTAGGGTTAGGGTTGAAGATACTGTTAGGCTTAGGGCTAGAGATAAGTATAGGGTTAGGATTAGGTTTATGTTAGTATTTGTGATAGCGTTACGGCTAGGGCTAGGGTTAGGGTTAGGTTGAAATAAGGTTAGGTTTACGGTTACGGTTACGGCTAGGGCTAAGATTAGGGTTAGGTTTAGGGTTAGGGTTAGAGTTAGGGTTAGAGTTACGGTTAGGGTTAGGACTAGGGTTTGGGTTAGGGTCTGGGATAGGTTTAGGGTTAGGGCGTTTGCTGGGCTTAGGGTTAGGGCCCGGGATAGGGTTAGGGTTAGGGTTAGGGTTAGGGCTAGAGCTAGGGTTAGGATTAAGTTTAGGGTTAAGTTTAGGGCTAGGGTTAGGAATAGGATAAGGGTTAGGGTTAGTGTTAATGTTAGGGTTAGGGTTAGGGTTAGGGTTAGGGTTAGGGTTTGGGTTAGCATTAGGGTTAGGGCTATGGCTAGGGTTAGGTTTAGGGCCCGGGACAGCGTTAGGTTTAGGGTTAGTGTTAGTGTTAGGGTTAGGGTTAGAACTAGAGTTACGAGTAGGACTAAATTAGGCTGAGTGTTAAAGTTAGGGTTAAGGTTACTGTTAGAGTTAGGGTTAGGATTAGGTTTAGAGTTAGGGTTAGGGCTAGAGTTAGAAATAAGATAAGGTTTAGGGTTAGTGTTAGGGTTAGGGTTAGGGTTAGGATTAGGGTAAGGGCTATGGCTAAGTTTAGGGTTAGGGCCCAGAATAGGGTTAGGTTTAAGGTTAGGTTTAGGGCTAGGGCTAGAGTTAGGGTTAGGGTTAGGGTTAGGTTTAAGGTTAGGGTTAGGATTAGGTTTAGGGTTATTTTTAGGGCTAGAGCTAAGAATAGGATAAAAATTAGCATTAGTTTTAGAGTTAGGGTTAGGGTTAGGGTTAGGGTTAGGATTAGGATAGCGTTACGGTTAGGTTAGGGTGAATGTAGTTTTCGGCTTAGGGTTAGTTTTAGGGTTAGGTTTAAGGGTACTGCTAGGGTTACGGCCCAGGATAGGGTTAGGGTAGGGTTTAGAGTTAGCATTAGGGTTAGGTTAGGGTTAGGGCTTGTGCTACGGTTAGGGCCCAGGATAAAGTTAGGGTAAGGGTTAGGGTTCGGGTTAGGATTTGGGCCAGAGCTATGAATAGAGTTAGAGTTAGAAATAGGGTTAGGTTTAGGGTTAGGGTTAGGGTTATGGTTAGTGATAGGGTTAGAAATAGGGTTATGGTTAGGGTTAGGGTTAGGGTTAGGCTCAGGGCTAGATATATGTGTAGGGTTAGGATAATATTTATCTTAGGGTTAGCGTTAGGGTTACTGCTAGAACTTTGGTTTGAGTTCGGGCCCGAAATAGGGTTAAGTTTACGGTTACGGTTTGTGGTAGGGCTAAGATTAGGGTTTGGCTTAGGGTTAGGGTTAGGGTTAGGGCTAGAGCTACAAATAGGATTAGGGTTAGGGTTAGTGTTCAATTTAGGGTTAGGTTTAGGTTTAGGATTAGGGTTAGGGTTAGGGTTAGAATTAAGGTTAGGATTAGCGTTAGATTTAGTGTTAGGTTTAGGGTTAGGGTTTGGGTTAGTGTTAGGGTTAGGGTTAGTGTTAGGGTTATGCTTATACTTAGGGTTAGGTTTATCGACAGGATTAGGGTTAGGGTTAGGGTTAGGGTAAGGGTTACGGTTAAGGCTAGTGCTATGATTAGGGTTAGTGTTAGGGTTAATGTTAGGGTTAGGGTTAGGTTTAGGGTTATAGTTAGGCTTAGACTTAGGTTTTGTTTAGGGTTAGGGGTAGTGTTATGGTTAAGTTTAGGGTTTGCGTTCGGGCTAGAGCTAGGGTTAGTGTTAGGGTTAGGGCTAGTGCTAGGTTTACAGCCCGGAATCCGGTTAGGGTTAGGGTTAGATTTAGCGTTAGGGTTAGGATTAGGTTTAGGGCTAGTTTTACAGTTAGGTCTCCAGATAATGTTAGGGTTAGGGTTAGTGTTTGGGTTAGGCTTAGGGCTAGAGATATGTATAGGGTTAAGGTAATATTTATCTTAGGGTTAGCGTTAGGGTTATGGCTAGGGCTATGGTTTGGGTTAGGCCCATAAATAGGGTTAACTTTACGGTTACGGTTTGGGCTGGGTCTAAGATTAGGGTTATGTTTAGGTTTAGTGTTAGGAACAGGGCTAGAGCTACAAATAGATTAGGTTTAGGGTTAGGGTTAGGGTTAGTTTTAGGGTTAGAATTAAGGTTAGGATTAGGGTTAGGTTTATTGTTAGGTTTAGGTTTAGGGTTAGGGTTAGGGCTAGGGTTAGGGTTATGCTTAGACTTAGGTTTAGGATTAGGGATAGGGTTAGGGTTGGTTAAAGTTAAGGTTAGGTTTAGATTTAGAGCTACGAATAGGATTAAAGTTAGGGTGAGTGTTAGTAATAGGGTTAAGTTTCCAGTTAGGTTTTGGGTTAAAATTAGGGTTTGGGTTAGGGTTAGGATAGTGTTCATGTTAGCGTATGGAATAGGGTTAGGGTTAGGGTTAGGCTTAGGGCTAGAGATATGTATAGTTTTAGGATTATATTTATGTTAGGGTTAGCGTTAGGGTTACGGCTAGGGCTATGGTTTGGGTTAGGGTCCGAAATGGGGTTAAGTTTATGGTTACGGTTTGGGCTAGGGTTAAGATTAGGGTTAGGTTTAGGGTTAGGTTTAGGGTTAGGGCTAGAGCTACAAATAGAATTAGGTTTAGGGTTAGTATTCAATTTAGGGTTAATGGTACGGTAGGGTCAGGGTTTGGATTAGGGTTAGGATTAAGGTTAAGTTTAGGGTTAGGGTAGGATTAGAGATAGGGTTAGGGTTAGGTTTAGGGTTAGAAGTAAGGTTAGAATTAGTGTTAGGTTTAGTGTTAGGGTTAGGCTTAGGGTTAGGGTAAGGGTTAGTGTTAGGGTTAGGGTTAGGATTAGGGTTAGGCTTAGATTTAGGGTTAGGGTTAGCGATAGGGTTAGAATTAGGGTTAGGGATAGGGTTAGGATTAGGATTAGGGTAGGCTTAGACTAAGGGTTATGGTTAAGGATAGGATTAGTGTTAGGGTTAGAAATAGGGTTAGTGTTAGGCATAGGGTTAGGGTTAGTGTTAGGGTTAAAGCTAGGGCTAGGGTTAGGGCATGAAATAGGGTTAGGTTTATGGTTACGTTTAGGGCTAGGGCTAATTTAGGGTTAGGTTTAGAATTAGGGTTACGGTAAGGGTTAGGGTTAGGGTTAGGTTTAGTGTTAGGGCTAGAGCTACGAATATAATTAAAGTTAGGGTTAGTGTAAGTGTTAGCTTAAAGTTTAGGGTTAGGGTTAGGGTTAGGATTAGGGTAGGGTTAGGTTAGGTTTAGGATTAGGGTTATGGTTAAGGTTAGGCTAAGACTAAGAGTTAGGGTTAAGGATAGAGTTAATGTAACGGTTATGGATAGGTTAGGGTTAGGGTTAGGGTTAGAATTAAGTTTAGGATTAGGGTTAGGTTTAGTGTTAGGGTTAGGGTTAGCATTAGGGTTAAGGATAGGGTTAGGGTTAGGGTGAGGGTTAGGGTTAGGGTTAGGGTTAGGGTTAGGGTTCGTGTTACGGCTAAGGTTATGATTAGTATCCGAAATAGGGTTAGGTTTACCTTACGGTTAGGCCTAGGGCTAAGATTAGGGTTAGGTTTACAGTTAGCGTTAGGGTTAGGGCTAGAGCTACGAATAGGCTTAGAATTAGGGTTAGTTTTCGAGTTAGGTTTATGGTTAGGGTTAGGTTTAGGGTTACGGTTAGAGTAAGGGTTAGGTCTAGGACTAGGTTTAGGGTTAGGGCTCTGGATAAGGTTAGGGTTAGGGTTAGGGTTAGAATACGTGTTAAGGTTAGGTTTAGAAATAGGTTTAGGGTTAGGGTTAATATTAGAATTAAGTTTAGGATTAGGGTTAGGTTTAGTGTTTGGGTTAGTTTTAGGGTTAGGGTTAGGGTTAGATTTTGGTTTAGTGTTAGGGTAAGGCTTAGACTTAGTTTTAGGGTTAGGGATAGGGTTATGTTTAGTGTAAAGTAAGTGTTAGGCTTAGGGCTAGAGCTACGAATAGGATTAGAGTTAAGGTTAGTGTAAGATTTAGGGTTAAGTTTACGGTTAGGCTTACGGTTTGTTTTAAGGTTAGGGTTAAAATTAGGGTTAGCCTTAGGGCTAGAGCTATGAATAGGATTAAAGTTAAGGTTAGTGTTAGAGTTAGGGTTAAGGTTACGGTTAGGGTTAGTGTTAGGATTCGGGTTAGGGTTAGGGTTAGGTTTAGGGTTTGGATTATGGTGAGGTTTGGGTAAGGGTTAGGGTGATGGTTAGGGTAGGGTTAGGAATAGGGTTAGGGTTAGGGTTAGGGTTAGAATTAAGGTTAGTATTATGGTTAGGTTTAGTGTTAAGGTTAGGGTTAGGGTTAGGGTTAGTGTTAGGGTTAGGGTTAGGGTTAGATTTAGCATTAGCCTTAGATTTAGGATTAGGGTTAGGTACCGGATTAGGGTTAGGTTCAAATTTAGGGTTAGGATACGGTTAGAGTTAGGTTTAAAGCTAGGACTAGGGTTAGGGTTAGGGTCCGGGATAGGGTTAGGGTTAGGTTAGGGTTAGAATTAGGGTTAGGGTTAGGGTTAGGAATAGGTTTAGGTTTAGGGTAGGGTTAGAATTAAGTTTAGGGTTAGTGTTAGTTTTAGTGTTAGGGTTAGGGTTAGGGTTAGGGTTATGGTTAGCGTTATGTTTAGCGTTAGGTTTAGGTTAGGGTTAATGTTAGGTTTAGGGTTAGTTTTAGGGTTACGGTTAGAGTTAGTGGTAGGGATAAGAATAGGGTTAGGGCTAGGGTTAGGGTTAGAATTAGGTTTAGGGTAGGGTTAGGGATAGGTTTAGGGTTAAGTTTAGGGTTAGAATCAAGTTTATTTTTAGGGTTAGGTTTAGTGTTAGGGTTAGGGTTAGGTTTAGTGTTAGGGTTAGGGTTAGGGTTAGGGTTAGGGTTAGGGTTATGATTAGGGTTAGGGTTAGGATTAGACTTAGGGTTAGTGTCAGGGATAGCGTTAGGGTTAGGGTTAAAGTTAGGTTTAGGGTAGGGCTAGAGCTACTAATAAGATTAACGTTAGGGTTAGTGTTATAGTTAGGGTTAAGTTTACGGTTAGGGTTAGGGTTTGGATTAGGGTTAGGGTTAGGGTTAGGGTTAGGGATAGGGCCAGGGTTAAGGTTAGGGTTAAAATTAAGTTTAGGATTAGGGTTAGTTTTAGTGTTAGATTTAGGGTTAAGATTACGGTTACGGTTAAGGTTAGGATTAGGGTTAGGTTTAGATTTAGGGATAGGTTTAGGGTATTGTTAGGGTTAGAATTAAGTTTAGAATTAGGGTTAGGTTTAGTGTTAGGGTTACGGTTAGGGTTAGGGTTAGATTTAGGGTTAGGCTTAAACTTAGGGTTAGGTTTAGCGATAGGGTTAGGTTTAGGGTTAGGGAAAGGATTAGGGTTAGTGTTAGGATTAGATTTAAGGTTAGGATTAGGGTTAGATTTAGTGTTAGGGTTAGGGTTAGCGTTAAGGTTAGGGTTAGGGTTAGGTTTAGGGTAAGGCCTGCACTTAGGTAAGGGTTAGGGATAGGGTTATGTTCAAGGTTAAAGTTAGGGTTAGGGTTGGGGCTAGAGCTACAAATAGGATTAAAGTTAGGTTTAGTGTTAGAGTTAGGGTTAAGGTGACAGTTAGGGTTAGGGTAGGTTTAGGTTTAGGGTTAGGTTTAGGAAATGGGTTAGTGTTAGAGTTAGGGTTAAGGTTAGGGTTTGAGTTAAGATTAGGTCTAGCATTAGGTTTAGGGTTACGGTTAGGTTTAGGAATACGGTTAGGGTTAGGGCCCAGAATAGGGTTAGTTTTAGGGTTAGGGTTAGTCTTAGAGTTAGGGTTAGGCTTAGGGATAGGGTTAGGGTTAGGGTTAAAGTTAAGGTTAGTGTTAGGGCTGGAGCTACGAATAGGATTAAAGTTAGGGTTAGTGTTAGTGTTAGGGTTTAGGTTACAGGTAGGGTTCGGGTTAAAATTAGGGTTAGTGTGAGGGTTAGAATTAGGGTTAGGGTTAGTGTTAGGGATACATTTAGCGTTAAGGTTTGGGTTAGAATTTTTAGGTTATGGTTAGGTTTAGTGTTAGGGTTAGGGCTAGGGTTATGGTTAGGGATCGGGTGAGGATTAGAAATAGAAATAGGGTTAGGGATAGGGTTAGGGTTAGTCTTAGACTTAGGGTTAGGGTTATGGATAGGGTTAGGGATAGGGTTAGGGTTAGGGTTAGGTTTAGGGTTAGGGTTCGGGCTAGAGCTAGGAATATGATTAGGGTTAGCATTAGTGTTAGCCTTAGGGTTAGGTTTATGGTTAGGTTTAGGGTTAGAAGTAAGGTTAGGATTAGTGTTGGGTTTAGTGTTAGGTTTAGGGTTAGGCTTAGGGTTATGTTTAGGGTTAGGCTTAGACTTAGGGTTAGGGTTAGCGATATGGTTAGGGTTATGGTTAGGGATAGTGTTAGGGTTAGGGTTAGGGTAGTCTTAGACTAAGGGTCAGGGTTACGGATAAATGTTCCGTTAGTTTAGGAATAGGGTTAATGTTAGGCTTAGGACTAGGGTTAGTGTTAGGGTTAAAGCTAAGTTTAGGGTTAGGGCCCAAAATCGGGTTAGGTTTACAGTACGTTTAGGGGTTGGGCTAATTTAGGGTTAGGTTTAGGGTTAGGTTTAGGGTTAGGACTGGAGGTATGAATAGGTTTAGAAATAGGGTTAGTGCACGAGTTAGGGTTAGGGTTAGGGTTATGGTTAGGGTTAGGGATAGTTTTAGAAATAGGGTTAGTCTTAGGGTTAGAGTTAGGGTTAGTGTTAGGTTTAGGATTAGGGTTAGGGTTAGAAATAGGGTTAGGGTTAGGGTTACGGTTAGGGTTAGGGTTAGGGTTAGACTTAGACTTAGGTATAGTCTGGTAAGTTTTAGGGTTAGGGTTAGGGTTAGACTTAAGATTAGGGTTAGGGATAGGGTTAGGGTTAGGGTGTAAAGTTGAGGTTAGGGTTACGGTTAGAGTTAAGGTTAGGGCTAGGACTAGGGTTAAGGTTAGGGTCCGGGATAGGGTTAGTGTTAGGTTAGGGTTAGATTTAGGGTTAGGGTTGGGGTTCGGGATAGTTTTGGGGTTAGGGTTATGGTTAGGGTTAGGGTTAGGTTAAGACTTATGGTTAGGTTTATGAATAGGGTTAGAGTTAGGGTTAGGATTAGGGTTAGCGTTAGGGTTACGGCTAGGGCTATGGTTTTGGTTAGGGCCCGAAATAGGGTTAAGTTTACGGTTATGGTTTGGGCTAGGGCTAAGTTTAGGTT
Organism: Macroglossus sobrinus; assembly: GCA_004027375.1. NCBI lineage: Eukaryota > Metazoa > Chordata > Mammalia > Chiroptera > Pteropodidae > Macroglossus > Macroglossus sobrinus. The sequence goes on along the minus strand of PVKZ01006743.1, from coordinate 7,740 downwards.
TAGGTTTAGGGTTAGGGTTAGGGTTAGGGTTAGGGCTAGAGCCACAAATAGGATTAGGGTTAGGGTTAGTGTTCGATTTGGGGTTCATGTTACAGTAGGGTTAGGGTTAGGGTTAGGGTTAGGGTTAGGATTAGGCTTAGGGTTAGGTTTAGGGTTAGGTTTAGACTTAGGGTTAGCATTAGCGATAGGATTATGGTTAGGGTTAGGGATAGGGTTAGGGTTAGGGTAGGCTTAGACTAATGGTTATGGTTAAAGATAGGGTTAGCATTAGGGTTAGGGATAGGGTTAGTGTTAGGCTTAGGGTTAAGGTTCGTGTTAGGGTTAAAGGTAAGTTTAGGGTTAGGGCCCGAAATATGGTTAGGTTTATGGTTACGTTTAGGGATAGGGCTAATTTAGGGTTAGGTTTACGGTTAGGGTTAGGGTTAGGGCTAAAGGTATGAACAGGTTTAGAAATAAGGTTAGTGTTCGAGTTAGGTTTAGGGTTAGGGTTATGGATAGGGTTAGAAATAGGGTTAGGTTTAGGATTAGGGTTAGGGTTAGGGTTAGGGTTAGTGTCAGGGTTAGGATTAGGGTTAGGGTTAGAAATAGTGTTAAGGTTAGGGTTAGATTAGGGTTAGAGTTAGGGTTCGGCTTAGACTTAGGTTTAGGATTAGGATTGGGTCAGTTTTAGGGTTAGGATTAGGGTTAGGTTTAGGGTTAGGTTTAGATGTAAGTTTAGGGTTAGGGATAGGGTTAGGGTTAGGGTGTAAAGTTAAGGTTAGGGTTACGGTTAGAGTTAAGGTCAGGGCTAGGACTAGGGTTAGGGTTAGGGTCCAGGATAGGGTTAGTGTTAGGTTAGAGTTAGAATTAGGGTTAGGGTTAGGGTTCGGGATTGTTTTGGGGTTAGGGTTAGGGTTAGGGTTAGGGGTAGGTTAAGACTTAGGGTTAGGTTCATGAATAGGGTTAGAGATAGGGTTAGGATTAGGGTTAGGATTAAGGTTAGGGTTAGGGTAAGGGTTAGGCTTAGTGCCAGAGATATGTATAGGGTTAGGATAATATTTATGTTAGGGTTAGCGTTAGGGTTACGTCTAGGGCTATGGTTTGGGTTAGGGCCTGAAATAGTGTTAAGTTTACGGTTACGGTTTGTGGTAGGGTTTAGATTAGGGTTAGGTTTAGGAGTAGGTTTAGAGTTAGCCTAGATATACAAATAGGATTAGGGTTAGGGTTAGTGTTCGATTTAGGGTTAGGGTTAGGTTTAGTGTTAGGTTTAGGGTTAGGGTTAGGGTTAGGGTTAGGGTTAGGCTTAGGCTTAGGCTTAGGTTTAGGGTTAGTTTAGCTTTAGGGTTATTGTTATGGTTAGGTTTAGGGTTAGGCTTAGACTTAGGGTTAGGGTAGGGATAGGGTTAGGGTTAATGTTAGGGTTACGGATACAATTAGGGTTATGCTTAGGGCTAAGGTTAGGGTAGGGTTAGAGATAGCGTTAGCGTTAGGGTTAGGGTTAGGGTTAGGGTTAGGGTTAGGGCTAGGGTTAGGGTTAGGGTCAGTACTAGGGTAAGGTTTAAGGTTAGGGTTTGGTTTAGGGTTAGGTTTAAGGTTAGGGATAGGGTTAGGGTTAGGGTTAATGATTGCTTTAGGGTTAGGTTTAGGGTTAGGTTAAGGTTAGAGTTAGGGTTAGAACTAGGGTTAGGGTCGGGTTCAGGTAGAGCTAGGGATAATTTTAGGGCTAGTGTTAGGGTTAGGGTTAGGGTTAACGCTAGGGTTAAGCTTCATCTTAGAGATATGGTTTAGTTTAGGGCTAGTGCTAGGGTTTGGTTTATGGTTAGAATTAAAATTAGGGTTAGTTTTAGGGTTAAGGCTAAGATTAAGGCTCATGTTAGAGATAGGATTAACTTTAGGGCTAGTGCTACGGTTAGGGTTAGGGTTAGAATTAGGATTATGGTTAGGATTAGTGTTAAGATTAGGGCAGGGCCTAGTGCTACGTTTAGGGATAGGTTTAGGGTTAGGGTTAGAGTTAGGGTTAGGGTCAGGGCTAGTTCGAGGGTAAGTTTTAAGTTTAAGTTTAGGGTTAGGTTAGGGTTGGGTTAGAGATAGGGTTCGGGTTAGGGTTAGGGTTAGGGCTAGTGTTAGGATTAGGGCTAGACCTAGGGTAAGGTTTAATGTTTGGGTTCAGGTTCGGGTTAGGGTTAGGGTTAGGAATATGGTTAGGGTTAGAATTAGGGTTAGGGTTAGGGTTAGTGTTAGGGTTAGGGTTAGGGTTAGGGTTTGTTTTAGGGCAACGGTTAGGTTTCGGTTTAAGGTATAGCTAGGGATAATGTTAGGATTATGGTAAGGGTTAGGTTTAGGTTTATGGTTAAGGATCGGTTTAGGGTTAGGGTTAGGGTTAGGGCTAGACTATGTTTAGGGTTAGGACTAAGGTTAGGGTTAGGGTTAGTGTTAGGGTTCGGGTTCGGGTATAGCTAGGGATAATGTTATGGTTAGATGTAGATTTAGGGTTAGGGTAAGGGTTAGGGCTACACCTAGGGTAAGGTTTAAGTTTAGTGTTATTGTTAGGGTTAAGTTTAGGGTTAGGGCTACGTTTAGGGTTAGGGTTAGGGGTAGTGTTAGGGCTAGGTTTAGGGTTAGCATTAGGGTTAGTGTTAGGGTTTAAGTTAGGGCTAGGTTTTGGGTTCGGGTTACAGTAGAGCTACGGATAATGTTAGGGTTAGAAATAGGGTTAGGATTAGGGTTAGGGTTACGATTTGGGCTACGCCTAGTGCTCGGTTTACGGTAAGGGTTATGGTTAGGTTTAGAGTTAGAGCTAGGGTTAGGTTTAGAGTTAGAGTGAGGGTTAGGTTTATGGTTAGGGTTCGGGATAGGGTTAGGTTTAGAATTAGGGTTAGTACTAGGACTAGGGTTAGGGTTAGGTTTAGAGTTATGGTTAGGGCTCGTGTTAGGGTTTGGGTAAGGGTTAGAACTAGTGCTAGAGTTAGAGTTTGAGTTAGGGTTAGTTCTCGGCCCAGTTCTAGGTTTAGAATTAGAATTAGGGTTAGGGTTATACTTAGGTTAAGTTTTAAGGTTTGGTTTAGGGTAGGATTAGGGTAGGATTAGAGATAGGTTTAGGGTAAGGGTTAGGGTTAGGGCTAGGGTTAGGTTTAGGGCTAGACCTAGGGTAAGTTTTAAGTTTAGCGTGAGGGTTAGGGTAAGGGTTAGGTATTTGGATAGTGTTTGGGTTAGGGTCAGGGTTAGGGTTCGGGTTAGGGTTAGGGTTAGGTGTAGGGCTAGGTTTAGGGTTAGGTGTAGGGCTAGGTTTAGGTTTACGGTTAGTGGTAGTGCTAAGGCTAGGGTTAGGTTTAGTGTTAGGGTTAGGATTAGGGTTTAAGTTAGTTCTGGGATTAGAGTTCGGGTTAGAGTAGAGCTAAGGATAATGTTAGGGTTAGGCATAGAGTAAGGGTTATGTTTACGGTTAGTGCTACACCTTGGGTAAGGTTTAAGGTTAGGGTTAGGTTTATGGTTAGGGTTAGGGTTAGGGTTAGAACTAGGGTTTCGGTTCGGGTTCAGGTAGAGATAGGGATAATTTTAGGGCTAGTGTTAGGATAGGGTTAGGGTTAAGGCTAGGGTTAAGGCTCATGTTAGAGATAGTGTTAAGTTTAGGGCTAGTGCTAGGTGTAGGGATAGGGTTAAGGTTAGGGTTTGGGTTAGGGTTGGAATAGGTTAGGGTTATGGCTAGATCTAGGGTAAGGTTTAAGGTTAAGGTTAGGATTAGGGTTAGGGTTAGGTTTACGAACAGGGTTAGGGTTAGTTTTAGGGCTAGGGTTATGGTTAAGGTTAGGGTTAGTGTTAGGTTTAGGGTTAGGGTTGGTGTTAAATTTAGCGTTTGGATTAGGTCTAGGGTTAGGTTTTGGGTTAGGGTAAAGCTAGGGATAATGTTAGTTAGGGTTAGGGTTAAGGTTAGGGTTAAGTATTCGTTTAGGCTTAGGGTTAGCGTTAGAGTTAGAATTAGGGTTACAGCTAGGTTTAGGGTTTGAATGCGGGTAGAGCTAGTGATAATGTTAGGGTTAGTGTTAGAGTTAGGGTTAGGGTTGGGTTAGAATTATACCTAGGGTTAGGTTTAGTGTTAGGGTTAGGGTTTAGTCTATGTTTAGGTTTTGTGCAAGCGTTAGGTTTAGATTAGCGTTAGTTCTAGATTGAAGGTTATGATTAGGTTTTGTGGTTGGATTAAGGTTATGGATACTGTTTGTGTTTGGTTTATATATATAAAAATATGTGTAGAGTGAGAGTCCCTTTAGGGTTAACATTTTTTTTTACGGTTAGGTTTTGTTTGGGGTTTGAGTATGTGTTAGTGCAAGTTTAAAATTAGGATTATGGTTACATTAGAAATATGATTAGTGTTAGGTTTAGGGTTAGGCCTAGAACTAGGGTTAGCTTAGGGTTAAAATCAGGACTAGGCTTATGGCTGGAGTTAAGGTTAGGATTAGGGCACGAGCCAGGTTTAGGGTTAGGTTTAAGGATAGCGTTAAGGGTCGTGTTAGAGATAGGGTTAAGTTTAGTGCTAGTGCTAGGGTTAGGGTTAGGGTTAGAATCCAAATTAGGGACAGGGTTAGGGTTAAATCTCGTGTCAAGGCTCTGTTAAAGATAGGGTTAAGTTTATGGCTAGTGCTAGGGTTAGGGTTAAAATTAGGGTTAGGTTAGGGTTAGGGCTAGGGTTAGGGTTAGGGTTAGACCTAGGGTAAGGTTTAAGGTTAGGGTTAGGGTTAGCATTAGGGTTAGCTTTAGGAATAGGGTTCGGGTTTGGGTTAGGGTACAGCTAGTGATAATGTTAGGATTAGGGTTAGGGTTAGGGTTAGAGTCAGAACTAGGTTAAGGTTTAAGTTTAGGGTTTGGGTTAGGGTTAGGGATAGGGTTAGGGTTAGGGTTAAAAATAGGTTTAGGGTTAGGGTTATTGTTAGAGTTAGGGTTAGAACTATGGTTAGGGTTTGGGCTTGGTTTAGGGTTAGGGTTAGTGATAGGGTTAGATTAAGGGTTAGGGTTAGGATTAGGGCTAGAGTTAGGGTTAGGGTCAGAACTAGGGTAAGGTTTAAGTTTTAGGTTAGGTTAGGGTTAGGGTTAGGAATAGGAATAGGGTTAGGGTAGGGTTAAGGATAGGTTTAGGGTTAGGTTAGGGTTAAGGTTAGGGTTAAAGCTCCTGTTAGAGATTTGGTTAGTTTAGGGCCAGTGCTAGGGTTTGGGTTAGGGTTAGAATTAAAATTAGGGTTAGTTTTAGGGTTAAGGCTAGGGGTAAGGCTTGTCTTAGAGATAGGGTTAAGTTTATGCCTAGTGTTAGAGATAGGGTTAGGGTTAGAATTAGAATTATGGTTAGGGTTAGGGTTAATATTAGGGCTAGGCCTAGTGCAAGGTTTAGAGTTAGAGTTACGGTTAACGTTAGGGTTAGGGTTAGGGTTAGGATTAGGGTTAGGGTTTGGGTTAGGGCTAGGGTTAGAGTTCAAGTTATAGTAGAGTAGGGATAATGTTAGGGTTAGGTTTAGGGTTCACATTACTTTTATGGTTAGATTTTGTTTGAAGATTGAGGTTTCAGCATGTGTTAGAGCAAGTTTAAAGTTAGGTTTAGTGTTACATTAGAAATATGATTAGTGTTAGGTTTACTGTCAGAGCTAGAACTAGCGTTAGGTTAGGGTTAAAATTAGGACTAGGCTTAGGGCTGGAGTTAAGATTAGGATTAGGGCATTAGCCAGATTTTGAGTTAGGGTTAAAGCACGTGTTAAAGATAGGGTTAACTTTAGGGATAGTGGTAGGGTTAGAATTAGGGTTAGGGCTAGGGTGAGGGTTAGGGTTAGACCTAGGGTAAGGTTTAAGGTTAGGGTTAGGGTTAGGGTTAGGGTTAGTGTTAGGTTTAGAGTTAGGATTAGGTTTAGTTATAGAGTTAGGGTTAGGTTTAGGATTAGGGATACGGTTACGGTTAGGGTTAGAAATAGGGTTAGGTTTAGGGTTAGGGTTAGGCTTAGGGTTAAGGTTAGGGTTACGGTTAGAATTTGGGTTAGGTTTAGGGTTAGGGTTAGCATTAGGGTTAGGGTTAGTGTTAGGGTTAGAATTCAAGTTATGTTTAGGGTTAGGTTCCCAGTTAGGGTTAGGGTTAGGGTTAGAATTATTGTTAGGGTTAGGGTTAGGGTTAGGGTTAGGGTTAGGTTCAAGGTTAGTGTTAGGGTTAGGGTAGAATTAAGGTTAGGGTTATGGTTAAGTTAGGGTTAGGGTTAGGGTTTGAATTAGGGTTTGGTTTAGAATTAAGGCTAGGTTCAGGATTAGGGTTAGTTTTAAGGTTAGGGATAGGGTTAGGTTTAGGGTTAGAATTAAGGTTAGGGTTAGGGTTAGCGTTAGGCTTAGGGTTAAGGTTAGGGTTAGAATTAGAATTAGGGTTAGGTATAGGGCTACGGTTAGGGTTAGGATTATGATTAGGGTTAGGGTTAGGGTTAGAGTCAGGGTTAGGGTTAGAATTAGGGTTAGGTTTAGGGTTAGGGTTGGTGTTAGGATTAGGGTTTGGGTTACGGTTAGAGTTAGAATTAGGGTTAGGGTTAGGGTTAGGGTTAAATTAGGGTTAGGGTTAGGGTTAGGGTCAGGGTTAGATTAGGTTTAGAGTTAGAATTAGGGTTTGGGTTAGTGTTAGAGTTAGAATTAGGGTTAGGGTTAGGGTTAGGGTTAGAATCAGGGTTAGGTCTAAGGTTAGGGTCAGGGTTTGGGTTAGGGTTAGGGTTAGAATTAGTTTTTGGGTTAGTGTTAGAGTTAGAATTAGGGTTAGGGTTAGGGTGGATCAGGGTTAGGGTTAGGGTTAGGATTAAGGTTTGGGTTAGTCTTAGAGTTAGAATTAGGGTTAACGTTAGGGATAGAATCAATGTAAGGTTTACGGTTAAAATTAGGGATCGGTTTAGGGTTAGCTTTAGGGTTAGGATTAGTTTTTGCGTTAGTGTTTTAGTTAGAATTAAGAATAGAAGAGGTTTAGGGTTAGGGTTAGGGTTAGAATTAGGGTTAGAGTTAGGGTTAGGGTTATGGTTAGGTTTAGGGTTAGATTTAGTGTTAGATTTAGGGTTAGGAATAGGGTTCGGCTTTGGGTTAAGGTTAGGTTTCGGGTTAGAATTTGGGTTAGGTTTTTTGTTAGGGTTAGTGTTAGGGTAGGTTTAGTGTTAGGGTTAGAATTAGGGTTAGGTTTACGGTTAGGTTCAGGTTAAGGTCTAGGGTTTGGGTTAGAATTAGTGTTAGGGTTAGGGTTTGGGTTAGGGTTAGGGTTACTGTTATAGTTAGAATTTGGGTTAGGATTAGAAGTAGGGTTATGTTTAGGATTATGGTTTGTGTTAGTGTTAGAGTTAGATTTAGGGTTAGGGTTAGAGTTAGAATTAGGGTTAGCATTAGGGTTAGGGTTAGGATTAGGGTTAGGATTATGGTTAGGGTTAGATTTTGGGTAGTGTTAGAGTGAGAATTAGGGTTACGGTTAGGGTATGTGTTACGGTTAGGTTTAGGGTTAGTTTTAGGGCAAGGGTTATGGTTACGGTTAGAAAAAGGGTTATGTTTAGGGTTAGGTATGCAGTTAAGGTTAGGGATAGGGTTAGAATTAGGCTTAGGGTTAGGGTTACGGTTAGGTTCAGGTTTAGGGTTAGGTTTTCTGTTAAAATTAGTGTTAGGGTTAGGGTTAACGTTAGAATTAGAGTTAGGGTTAGAATTAGGGTTAGGTTTATGGTTAGGGTTAGGGTGAGAGTTAGGGTTAGGGTTAGGGTTAGAAATAAGGTTAGGGATAGGGTT
>PVKZ01006742.1:0-30831 GCA_004027375.1 Macroglossus sobrinus | reverse complement strand
TTTGACTAGTTACCAACTGGTGAGCTTTAATGCTTTTTGTTTTTATTTAGTTGGATTTCAGTTCAGCAAACATTTGTTGAGTATTTTGTAAGGAACAATACTGAAAAATTTGCCCTTGTATCGGGGGTTAGAATTCCAAAACCACTCTGGGCATCTTTGCACATGGTTTTGTACATGTGCACAAAACCAAATATTGAGAGGAGGAAGTCTGAGAATCTGTTAACCTGGGCAAGAAAAACGGTTGGCTCAGGTCATTCTGAATAGCTTCCGGTTTTTTCTCACTTTGTGAAATGCTTTGATTTCTTGAGGAAAGCTCCACCGCTATGAACTAAATTGCGTGCAAATATTCATCTTTCTAGAATTCTCCTCCCTTCTTCTTTTATTTTATTTAGGATCAATAATGAAAAAAGAATTCCAGAAATGGAGTGGTATGGATGTAAACTTGCTACAATCATAAGTTAGTTATAGAATGGGAGGAGCAACTATTCAAATGGGTCAGCCTCCCCTCAGGTGACTTGGTTACCTGCTTTACCCTGTCCTCCACTGGACCTGTGATAATCATCCACCAAAAGAGAGAACCTCCCTTCCCACCTGTGCCCTAATCTGGTGTTATTACCAACACAGATTCAGAGCAAAGTGACGTTGGGGTTTGGTTTTGGATTCTGAGTGATAAATTGAGTGGTTTTCCACTTTACTGTTATAGGTAAATAAGAAACTAATGACACCGTGTTTTTTTTTTTTTTTTTTTTTAGCTCTCTCTTCTGCAAATATTTGAGTCCTATGTGCAAGGCATAGTTCTAGAAAGAGGCTCTGAAATAATACATGGATCCTACCCTGCTATACCTGGTAGTTAAAATGCTCAATAGGAGCTTGCCATCCACTTGAGAAAACCTGGCATATGGATACAACATAGACAGAGACCATAAAAGATAATAATATAATTAAATACTAAGTATCATGTTTGTAGTATATTCAGTCAACAAATAATGATAACACCTATTATATGTCTGATACTCCTAACATACCAGGATACAGACATTTTGGGTACTTTACAATAAACAACCAGGTTATCTGGAAAGCTCACTTATCTAAAATTGTATAAAGAGATGAATGAGAATATTTTATTGAAGCTATCAGACAATATTTACTAATTTTAAAACTGTTTCATGTCATGGTATTCTACTATATACCCCGGGCCTTCAATTGTGCTTAATGCATTATAGACAGTCATTAATATGTAAGTAATGGAGCAAAGTATTTGTAAATATGGACGATGATTTGGGTTTTAAAAATAAAAGTTAAACTTTATTAAACAGTTTAGCCATCTCAATATAGAAAAAAAAACACATTGGATTAAAACATTCTTTTAATATTATTTTCTATAGAACATACACAAAATATGATTTTCTTTTATTTCCCACATGATTTAATTTGAAATAAATGTATCAAATCATTTCTGCTTAAAATTTATTTCAAAGACTCTAATGAATTTTTCCTTTAGGATACTTCAACCAACTTATTGCTGTAATTTTTTAAAGTGTTAAATCAAGTATTATGTGGTTCTTCCTTACTGTGAATGTATTATGTAATTATTTTGGTAAAGTAGTAGATAAAGTAGGTCTTCTTTATTGTTGTGAATCAACTAATGGAATCAACTCATTTACATATGAACCTAAGTGTTGACATTTTGACATAAGTGAGCCAGAGGGATTAGATAAATTAAGACACTGCCTTGTGTATATCACCTCAAGGAGTTTCTAATAGTTAGATCTAGTATGATAGTTCTTAATTTTTTAATTAGAAAAGATAGATGATACTTCTTAACTTTAGTAGATCCAGAAATTGTAGATGGAACTTCCTTTAACCAGATATTACTCTTTGTTTCTTCCAGTGTACTATTATATAATTATTACTGAACCCAAGTTACTCAAACTACTGGAATGGCCAATCAGCATGTTGGTGACTTGGTTCATTATTGAAAGAATAAACAAATGAACATGTAACCATATCACATTGTAATCACTACACATATAAATTTCCTTGAGTAGCATAAATATGTTTGGCAGTCTTATCTGATTTAAGAAGATGACTAAAACAAATTGTACTTAGTTCATAATTAAGGTATACAGTATTTTTAAGTCAACAGGCCACACAAGTGACTAAATTGTTTGAGAGGTTTCTCTAATCCTTCAATGGACTCTATCTGTTTCTGTTCATTCTTTCATAATGGATTAGAGCTATTCTTGAAAAGTTGCCACTTTCAATGGAGTGTTTGAAGTTCTAAAACTCAGATTTTTCTCTAAGTGGGCTTATATCATGATATATAACTTGTATATAAATTTTTTTTAAGTTCTCAGAGAGAATGCTCATAAGATCTTGTTCTCTTCTTTCTTATAATGTCTTGTCAAGAGTTTTGTCCTGAATGAAATCCTAATATTTTTGAGCCACTTCTGTGTCAAAGTTATGAGTTAACTATGCAGTTCACTCTCTTCTTTGGCAATAATGTCTCTGGGTATGGATCTAAGATATGGTTATTTGTGGGGAACAAAAAAGAGAAGAATAGAATGTAACACTAGGTTCCTCATATATTGCTGGTGGGACTATAGCATGGTACAGCTACTGTGGAAAATAGTTTTGTGGTTCCTCAGTTACTCAAACATAGAATTCCCATATTATCCAGCACTTGCACTCCTGAATATATACTCAGAAACAAAAAAAAAGGATGTTCAAACAAAAATATGTACTTGAATTTTTGTAGCAGCACTATTCAAAATAGCTATAAGGTGGAAACAACCCAAATGTCTATCAGCAAATGAATAGATAGACAAATATGGTATACTCATACATTGGAATATTATTCATTAATAAAAAGGAATGAAGTGATAATACATGCTACAGTGAATGAACCTTGAAAATATTATCCCAAGTGAAAAAAAGCAGATACAAAAGGCCACATATTGTATAGTGTGAAGTATCTGGAAAAGGCAAACTCATGATGACAGGGAGAAGGTTATAGCTGCCAGAGACTAGACACAGTGGGCAGTGGGAGCAGCTGCTTAGCAGGTACAGGTGTTCCTTCAGAAATGATGAAAATATTTGGGAAATAGAGAGTGGTGATGGTTTCACAACATTATGAATACACTAAATGCTCCTGAATTATAAATGTTACAATGGTAAGTTTTATTCGATGTGTATTTTACCTTAATTAAAAAAAATAACTCAAAATTAAGCTAAGTTTAAAGATAAAGGAACACTAGGGCAAGAATCATAGACTTAAATGCTTCCAGGTCCCTGAGAGGTGCAGTAAACAGAGTTAAGAGGTTATAAAAAGGGAATGTGGTGAACTGGGCATTTGAAATCAAATGTTTTTGAAACATCTGTGTGACCCAAATAAAATGTGACTGTGGGCTGTGGTTTTCAACCTCTGCTGCAAATTGAACTGAGTAACAATGACTGGTGATGATGAGTGGATAGCTGACAGTATAACTAGAGTTAAATTTCCATATGAGTAGAGGATAAATCCAAGTTGTTGACCTCTATCGTCACCATATAGCATGATGCCTAGCCGACACACATATACAGATGCTCAGCTGACATTTTTGGATAAATAAGTAAATAAGTAAATAAGTAAAGACCAAGCAGAAAGTCTGTATTCTTTTTCTTAGTTAACCTATCTTCAAATTAGCACTCATAACTAATTAATTTGGAGATGTATACTCACTTTTATAATGAGCCTTAGTAATAACTATTAAGAGATATTATTGTGGTCAAATTTTATGAAAACTGTTATCTACTTTTAGTTTTAGTAAAAAATGATTAATGTCCTGAAACTCCTTTTTCCCTTTCAAAAATAGCCTCACGAACCTATTTGAAAATGGACTGTTAATACATAATAGGCATGCAACAGGTTAATTCTTAGATTCTGCTTGTATTTGTCAGATCGTTTTAGAGCTCTGTTAATTATAACTTGTAAATTCTAATTAGGCTATAGTAAGAGGCTAAATAGAAGGTTATATTTTCACCCTCCTCCCCATTTCCATACTCTAAGAGACTAAAATATACACATGGACATTACACTCAGAATAAAAATAAACATTTCAGAGTCACATAATTAAGAAATACATTTTTAAGGAGGAAACACTGATTAAGATTAAAGTTTTAAAAAACACAAAGTTTATTTGTTGTTTTGTTTCCTTTTACAAAAGATTTTTTTTCTTTTTAAATTATGTGTTTGCTGAGACGTTTATTTTTACTTGAGTAAATTCCACTGTATGAAAGTTTGAGGGAGTGCGTTTAAACCAACACTTAACTTACTAAAGTCATGAGGCATCTCTTACCATAATTATATGTAGATCTTTAAAATGACAGACTGTAGACATGTATGCTGATAAATCCACACTGAAAAAGAAAAATATTTTAAATTTATGATGGATTCTCCCAGACACCACGATCAAATCTACTTATTTAAAAGAATTATTCTGAGGTTGAAAAAGACTTAGTATGAGTGAAAATTTTTTGAATTGCTTTTAAATGTAAATCATTTTTTTTAAATAACCTAATTAACATTTAACCTATGCTAACCCCAGATGAAAACATTGTTTTAAATTCCCTTATTGCACCAGATTCACTGTTATTTCTAAGTATTTAAATGTTTTTAAAATATTGCTTAAACTAGGGATCACCACACCACAGCCCAGACAGACTGCCTATTTTTGTAAATAAAGTTTTATTAAATCACAGCTATACCTGTACATTTAGGTATTGTCAATGGCTGATTTTTTGTTAAATTAACAGTTGAAGAGTTGACGGCAGAGAACATATGGCCTACAAAGCCTAAAATATTTCCTGTTAGATCCTTTGAGTAATAATTTGGGGATCCCTAGTTTAAACCATACTGCTATTTAATAGCTTATCATTATAATCAAAAAGCAGTTATTTACCTAAAACCAAAATGCAAAAGATGGTTTTTCACCTTGCAAAGCTTTCCTATTAGGCAGCTAAGAATCTAAAGCTATGTAAAACGTGAAGTTGGCCATTTCTTCACCCATTCATTGTTTGCTAGCCTTGTCCTTGCTCAGTTTTCACAAAAACAAATAAAATTTCATTCTCCTTTTCTATAAATTTGAAAATCACTACATAATGAAAAGGTCCATTATGTGCCCCTGTTCTCCTACCCCAAAAGAATTTGAGGTAGAAAGGATTTTACTCTGTGATGGTGAATATGGGCCTTTTCTCTCTACTTGATTCCAGTCCATAATATCAAACATAGAAACTCTCATTCTCTTTTCTTTCAAAGGACCCTGACTGATTTGTTTGCCTTGTTATTCATTTATGCATATCTTTAAATTATACATAGTATGTGCTTAATTAGTAATTACTGAGCATAATAGCAATTGCATATTATGAAAGTAACTATAGCTTGAAAAGCACAGGAAATGCTGAAACAATTCTCAGAAGTTTACCTAACCTGACTCAGAAATAAATGCTACTTCTACTTACTTTGGCTACAGAGTGGTAGAATTTTAGTGTGTTAGATCAGAATGTGTTACGGAGTCATAAGGGAGCAATGGTTCTTAAACTTTGATATGTATTAGAATCTGAATGGCTCATTAAAATGCAGAATACTGAGCCAACACTCTAGAGTTTCTGATTCAAAAATTCTGTTTCTGATATGAGCCTGAGAATTTTCATTTTTAAGAATTTCTAGTTGATGCTGATGCTGCTTACCGGTGACCATACTTTATGAACACCTGTAATAGAGGAAGGAATGGCTGACCACTCAGGCATTACCTCAGAGAGTTATAGGATAGTGTACGGTCCTCAGCCTTTTAGTATATCCAGGGGAGATCAGACACTGTGACCCATACTATTCAAACCTAAGAAACATAAATAAGCCAAAATCTTCATTTCTTGTGGCTGTCAGGAGAACCAGATATTTGGGATGACAGAGCATAGCCCCCTATACTCTATACCTTGATGGAGACCCTGACAAATTCTGTGGTTTCATTTATGTGAAATTCTAGAGGAAGCAAAACTAAACTTCATTGGGGAAAAAAAAATCAGAGTAGTGATTTTATTTGTGGCATTTTTACCACCTTAGGGGTGGTAGGATGGAGATCGACTATTATAAGGAATTTGAGGAATTTGGGGTTAATCAAGGATAAAGACTGACCGTTGGGACAGAGTTGCATGAGAAAGAAAGTCCCTCACAGCATGAGACTGTCTTAGAGGCTTGTGGCCAAAGGGCAATCATCCATAAAGAGAGGTGGGCAAGGGAACTCCCAAGGTGATGGAGATTGGGGAAGGTGTCATTGAACATTCCATGTCTAGGTGAAGTCCTTCAGTAGCAAGGTGGAGAGTCTGTGAGTCAGAGAACTCCAAGGGGCAGTGGTGACTTGGGGTCTTACCCCAACCAACCACTAGGCTCTATCTTATCAATGGCTAGCAGATGTTGGTTGTAGTTTTGTGGCATATACAAAGCAGGCAAGATATAAATGGCTGAAAATTTGCCCATTTGTTCTATTTTGGGTATATAAAAATACATTTGCTTTCCACAGACTTTTGAATTAATGAGTCTCAGCCTGCACTGAGGAAATAAAAAACCAAGGGGTAACACACAAGAGACAATCTTCAGCTAATTTATGTAACAACTAAGAAGGGACAGAGCAAATTTGTTGGAGTAGTGATAATAATCTATATCTTGATAAGGGTTAGATTACACAGGTGAATATATTTGTCAGTGAATATATAACTAAGATTTATATATTTAATTGTGCATACATTTTTCAAATTATAAATTTTGAACTCTACCTAAAGATATGCATGCTGAAGTATTTAAAAGGAATTGTACTGCTGTATGCAGTTTACACTGAAATGCCACAAATAAAATGGATTACTGAGTAGACAAAAGAATAGACAGTTGGATAAGTATATGACAAAGCAAGTATAGTAAAATTTTAATTGTAGAATGTAGGTTAGAGTATACCTATGTTTCTTATAAAACTTATACTTTGCTTTATGTCTGAAAATTTTCCAAGTAAATTGTTAAAGACTAATGTGTGGAGATAGACTGGGGACCGGTTAGGAAATGATGCCAATGCATTAAGAAAATTACAGTTTTATATTTCTTGACCAACTATAAGATATAATTTTGTAGACATTCAATCCTCTATTTGAACATTTGACTAAAGATCTGGGTGTTTGGTCTGTTGCAGGGAAAGTCCTTCCTCTGGCATGGACACATGTGCATTTCTGTCATCATTTATGTGCTCTAATAGGACTCTGCTAATTGATGGCAGAGTAGAACTCAAAAGAGGCCTGCAGAGACATGAGCGGCATCTTTTCCTGTTTAATGATCTGTTTGTTGTGGCCAAAATCAAGTAAGTATACTGTATATTCTCCCTCAGTTATCATTATAAAACTGTACTTCCACTAACAAAGATAACCTTTCTATTCAGTACTTACTGTAAGAATGTCTGGCTTCTATTAACATCTAATATCTGAAGTGAGTTCTGTTTGTGTTTTGTTTTTGATTTTACAAAAATAATGTTTCAATCATTTATTCATTCAACAAGTGTTCATTTAGGTCTCACCCAGTGTCATGCTCTGAATAAATATAGAGGATGAATAAAGAATGTGATGGGTATGGTCCCTGCTTTCTTGGTGCTCCATTCTAAGGTGTGAAGGCAGGAGGAAATTCGAGATTGTGATTCATACTAAGAAAATAAGGTGCTGGATGAAGTAAAATATGGGATATATGTTAGGTAGGTATAGTCGGGGGAAAAAATAATTGACGGTTGAAAAGCAACCAGCCATTTAGATATTCAGCATTAGATATTCAGATATTCAGATATTCAGAGGATCAGTGTTCTACACAGAGGGAACTCCTGGTGCAAAAGGTGGTGGGGAAAGTTTGGCCTTGGGAGGAGTTAAAAGAAGGCCTATGTGTGTAACTAGAGCATAATGAGCAGCAGAAGAGTAATACGATTTGAGATTGGAGAAATAGACAAAGATTAGGTTGTAGGCTGTTTAATTATTACCTATTGCTATAAAGCAAATTAACACAAAACACAACAGTTTATTACTACAAACATCTCATACAGTATCTCTGAATCAGGAATCTGGGAATGGCTTAGCTGGTACTTCTGGTTCAAAGGCCCTCATGAGTTTACACTCAAGCTGTTGACCAGGGTTATGGTCATCTCAAAGCTTGATGAGAGCCAAAGAATCCACCTCCCAGCTCATTCATGTGAATGCTGGAAGTCCTCAGTTCCTCACTGGCTGCTGATCTGAGGCTATAGCTCCTCTCCCCATGGGTCTTTCCACAGGGCTGCTCATAACATGGTATTTCTTCCTTCAGAGAGAAAAATCCTCATTGTACAGAGGAAGAGAGTAGGTGAGAGAAAGAATGCAACAAATAGAAGCCACAGTCTATTTTTGGAAGTGGCATATGATCATTTCTTATGTATGCTATTGGCTACAACGACCAACCTTGCTACAGTGTGGAAGGGAACTACACAAGGATGTGAATACTGGGAAGCAGGGACCACTGGGGGCCATCTTGTGGGCTAGGTGCCATGAAGGCTATGATAAGGGTGTTGGATTTTATCTCAGGGAGTTTTAATTAAGGGAGTATCATAATATGGTTCATATTTTTTAAATATGGTTCTGGTTATGATAGGATTAGAGGGTAGGCAAGAGTAGTAGAAGCAAGGAGACTGGACTATTGTATAGTCCTGATGAGAGATAGTGAGGGTTTTAATTGAGGAAATGACAGTTCAGCAAAGAATACAGACATATTTGGAATATACTTTAGAGGTAACCAAAAGAATTCACTTTTTGCTCAATACTAAATGCCAATACAATGAACATCCAGCCTAGAACATGGTAGTTGCTATTTGCTCCATCTCCCATTCTAATTTTTTATGAAACATCATAAAAGATAAAAGTACTTTTACAAATCTAATCTTATCTAAGAGTACTTTAGTCACTAGAGAATGGCAAACACTTTCTTCTATCCATACTCTCACACCTATGTTATGCCATGTTATCAGTGAGACACTAATACTGGCTAATACTGATTTTGTGAAATACTCTATTCTATCTGAATGGCATTAATAACAATAAAGACCTCACATTTATGGGGATCTTATTGTATGTTGGGTATTTTTCTAGAGACTTTAACTCCTAACTGTTCAATCAGGTGGCTATTATTTTTCTCATTGTACAGAGGACATTGATATTCACAGAAGTGATGTGACTTCCTCAAAATCACAAAGTTAGTAACTGGTTGAGCCCACCTTTACACATAGGTCTACTTTATTTCAAAATCCATGCTTTTAAACAATATATGGTCTGCTGTCTCTATTTCTTACCTCTTTTCTTATGGATTTCATATAAGATTCCTTAATCATTTAGTTTCTTTTTAACAAATCAGTCTTTCTTTTGTGGCGTGTAGAAGGATCTAACTAAATACTCATCTTAAATAGTGTAGAATGCTTAGTGAACTATTATTATATTTTTTAAAAGTTAGAGGCAAAGAAAACTATATCAGAATGTGTTGTGTTATATTCATAATTGCCATCAAGAAATAAGATTTTAAAAAGGAGAAAGAAATAAGACTTATCTTCAATTGAGTGTTTCTTTCTAAAAGATTTGTAGTTTCAGTTTTAGATTACATAACTGCTATTAAGAAATACTTTTTTATAAAAAAAAGATTTTATCTTCAATTAAAATCTTTCATTAAAAAAATCAAAAGATCCATAACAATTGTTTGGAAAATATTCAAATGAAATGCAAAAAGAAGCTACTGTTCCACCAAATGCTTTTCTATTACACTTACCTTAAGTGTGCCCTATGGGAAGCATAAATAAGATTGTAAATAGATTATCCTTCATGTGTAGTTTCTGTAAAAAATTTTTTTTTGTTTTATAAATCCTACTGAAGAGTTTTAGCTTCACATACTTCATGAGGAGTTTCAGGAATATTTCCATATGGAATAGCTTTGATTTCATTTTAGGCTTTAGTGTTTTTCGCAAATGGTTCTAAATGATAGGAAGTACCCAAGTTACCAGAAGCTTTCTCTTTATCCATCCCTGTGCCTTCTATTTAAGTCTTAGGTCATTTTAAGCATTAAATCTGTGATTGGATCAGAGAGATGGTGGTATCGATATCAAAGTTCTAAGAGGAATTAGGTAGAAATTGTCAATAAGCAATTTCATTGCCAACTTAAAGTAGGTCACCTTCTTGGTCCCTAAAGATAAATATTAATCGTGTCAATTCTACTTAAATATAATTCTTATTATCTTCTTTTTTTTTCCAGCCAAAATATAAGGAGAATGGTGGAAACAATCTTTTTTTTAAAACAAAATCTTCTGTTTTGTTTAACATAATTAGGAAATTTTGTTTAAAATAATTAGGAAATTTAAAATAAACTTAGCTTCTAAAGACTAGAAAATCCTTAAACCGTTCAGCTAGGAATTTATTATAAATTTCTCTAATTAATTCCAGGTAATATATTTTAGTGCATCTATTTTGTTAAGATGAAAATTTTATAAAAATTGTAATAAATAATGTGTATTTTTAATCTTTTGTTCAGGCAATCAAATCTCTTTGGAAGTAAGCAAATTATAAATAGTACATGAATCAATTTTTTATAACTGCAGTAAATTTAAAATTAGGATTTTGATCCAAATGCAATGGTCAGCATATAGTAAAGTAACCAGTTTATGACTATTTGCTGCCATAAATGCAGGCACAAAGACAAATATACCAAAGGTTTTAAAGATCTTCTTGGGCCTTGGTAGCCAACCATGTTACAATTTACTCCAGTAGGTACTAAAGATAAAAGCGATGAATAAGACATTCTTTGCACATGATTAGTTTAAACTGTCCTCTTATCACAAGTATAGAAACACTCATAAAATTTAAAAAACAAAATAACAAGAAGTTCTGCCTGATTTTTATCTTTCTAGATATAACAACAACTTTAAGATAAAAAATAAAATAAAATTAAGTGACATGTGGACAGCAAGCTGTGTTGATGAAGTGGAAGAAGGCAACACCAATACCATGAAATCCTTTGTCTTGGGCTGGCCCACGGTGAACTTTGTGGCCACTTTCAGGTGAGAACCATAGCTTGTCCTGTATTTACATGGGTTAGCTCCTGTAAAATACAATCACCTATGTAATTTCTAGAACAAAGAGAAAAAAGTTCAATTTTGTCCTAATTTTTTAAAGGAAAATATTTTATTCTGAAGGCAGTACTCATCCTTTAACACAGCCTTAAAAAAGACACTTGCATGGGGTGGTTAAATTATACATCAGGTTCTGATTTGGTATAGAGATGTGATAATCAAAAGCAAATTTATGATTCAAGAAATGAAAGTTAATTTTCTAAGTGTCACTCTTGGCTAGGATAGGGTTGAAAAGTATATAAATAGAGAATCTTTGTGCTCTTATCCTCAGCATGTTAAACTGGCACTTTCCAGTTCAGAATGAGCATACCAAACTTATATCTGTGATTTTGAACAACTGTACCCTCAAGGCTAGCATTTGTTTTCCACTTAAAGAATTATTGTTCATCACATGCACACAATGTTTTGTTTTCTTTTGCTTCTTCCCTTCCTACTACCACCAAACTCCTCAGGCATCATCCTAAAACCAGATAACTGAAATTTTTCTAGCTGTTAACTTTCTAATGAAAGAAAGTATGTCATTAAATTCTGTTATGCACTATTGGCCACAAGATTTTAAGAACTTATTTAGAAGAAACATGTATTTGTATCATTTTCTGCAAATCTTCTTTTCCATGACACATTTACCTAGATATTATCATTTCCAATTGCTTAAACTCCTTGGACTTACTGGTAAAAGGAAGCAATTTCAAGTGAGAGGTGGGACTACATGATGTCCTTAATCAAGAAGTTTCTATGAAACTTTTTTTAAGGAGAAGAAAAAATGTAGAAATGAATTTTACATACATGTATTCCTCAAAAAGTAAAACATTTTAACCACATAATTAAGGTTAACATTACTAGTGATGTCATGTGATATCAAGTACCCCTTGAATAGCATGTGATGAAAGAACAATTCACCTCCATGGTATTTCTCCCCAAAACACATAACTCCAGTCTCATTATGAGGAAAACATCATACAAGCCCAAATTGAGGGCTGTTCTATAGGTTACCTGACCAGTATTCCTCAAATCTGTCAAGGACAAAAAAATTTAAAAAAGAAAAAAAAAGAAAGATCAGACACTAAGACATGATAACTAAATGCAAAGTTGTATCCTGAATTGGAACCTAGAACAGAAAAAGGACATTAATGGAAAAATTGGTGAAATCTGAATAGTCAACAATTTAATTAATAGTAATGGACTAATATCAGTTTCTTAGTTTGACAAATATGCCATGATATTGTTAGAGGATGACATCAAAAGAAACTGAAACTGGGTGAGAGGTGTACAGGGACTTTGTACCATCTTTACAACTTTTTTTAAAATCAAAAGTTATTTCGGAATTGAAAGATTACTTTTTTAAGAAGTAGTGTTGAACAGGAAGTATTGGCAGAGTGAGGTCTTAACAGACTGACCACTCTATGGATCAGTGGTTCCCAAACTTTTTGGCACCAGGGACCGGTGCTCCTATGACAATCTGATGACTGATGACGTAAGGTGGAGCTGAGGCGGTGATGGCAGCACCTGGGAGTGGCTGCAAATATGGATGAAGCTTCGCTCACTCACTTGCTGCTCACCTCTTACTGTGGGACCCATTTTGGGAACCTCTGCTATAGATAACAACTGTAAACTCTGAACAAAATACAACCAGCTGTGTGAAAGCTTTGGAAAGTGAACAAAGTTGGGAGATTTTGGAGAGGAGTTAAAACTTCCAAGGAGGCATCTGTTCTGGGTGAGTTTCCTGTTTTTAAGGCATTAGACTGAGGGCAAGCAACAGTCACATCATGGTGGAGGGTTACTGAATTGACAAAAACCTGAAGTCTTTTTACTGAAGAACCAAAGGACACAGTCTGTGTCAGCCACTGCCACAGCAAAGTGAGGAAAGAAATCTCATAAAGGGGGAGTATCAGAGAAGAAAAGCTTTAAACTTTGAGTATACACTCTGCCCAAGCCTCTGGATGATTGCTCACCACACACACATGGGACAGACTCAGAGGAGCTTAAAGCTAAGGCTAAAAGGATTCAGCTGAGTCCCTGCCCACCACAGGTGAGATAGAGTTTGCAGCATGACTCTAATCGAGTTAATTGTTAAAACAAAAACATCAACACTATTTTACAAACACAACAGAAATCAGGCTCTCCACACAAAATATTCATGATATTCAGAATACAATCTAAAACTTCTTGACATACCAATAACCAGGAAAGGAAAAAGACAATTAAGAAGCCAGTACTAAAATGATCCATACTTTGGAATTAACAAAAAAGAACTTTAAAGCAGCTCTTGTAATTATGCTCAGTAGGTAAAAAGAAAAGCCATTTGAAATGAATGAAAAGATAGGCAATCTCAGCAGAAAAATAAGAAATATATATATATATATATTAAAAAGCCAAATAAGAATTCTAGACCTAAAACTACATCTTAAACTTTAAATATCTCCTGTACAGCTTTAGTTGCAGAATGGAAATGAAAGTGGAAAGACTGACTTTGAAGATATATCAATACAAATTTTCTGAAGAATAGGAAAAAAATATTTTTTAGTGAAAAATGCATCAGAGACTTGTTGGAAAATACTAAAAGGTATAGTATACATGTAATTGGAATTCTTGAAAGAGGAGAGCAAGAGATGATACAGAATAGATATTTGAAGAACTATCTGAAGAAATGGTTTGAAAATGTATCAGAAATGGTGAAAGACATAAAGTGTACTGATTTAGTAGGTTCAGTGAATGCCAAACACGAATATAAGGAAGATTTCATCTATTCATGTTATAGACAAACTGCTGTAAATCTAAGATAAGAGAAAATCTTGAAAAGGCCAGAGAAAAGCTATATATTATGTACAGGGAAACAAAAAATTTCATCACAGTGAGTTTTTCTTCTGAAACTGTGGTGGTTTCAGAAGACAGTGAAATGGCATAATTAAAGTATGAAAAGAAAAAAACTTTCAACCTAAAATACTATCTCCCGCAAAATTATCCCTCAGATGAAGGTGAAAAAATTGATTTTTTTATAAATCCTAACAATTTATTGCCAGCAGAACTGAACTACAAAAATAAATATATAAATGCTGATAGTTTCGTAGCCTGAAGTATAATAATATCAGAGGAAAGCTCGGATCTTTAGGAAGTGGTGAAGAACATCAGCAGTGGTATATATCTTGGTAAAAATTAAGAAAATCTAAGTCATGATCAGTTTAAAATGTCATCAGGCTAGAAGCTCAAGAAGCAGTGTCTCCTAGCCAGTCGCGATGATATCTATAAAGGAATACGAAAAGACTAATAGCTTTTAAATACAAGACTAACAAAAAGCTGCCAGAATTTGTGATGAATTCCTAATTGAATTATATTAGAGGAAGAGCAAACAATAAATGGCAACTTTCTATTCTCTGCCTCAGAAAATAGGCTAGATCATTACCTCTCAATAAAGGCCAAAAAGAATTTTATATCTCTATCATTTCTTGTACCTCTATTACACACCTAAGATCTATATAAACTGGAAAAATAGGCACTGTTACTTGATTTCATGGATTCATTATACACTTGAGTGCTCATTTAATGTCATTGATAGGTTCTTGGAAACTGTGACTTTTAGCAAAATGACATACAACAAAACTAATTCTATCATAGGCTAATTGATATAAATAAGAATTAAGTCCCTAGAGCATATTTCTGGTCACAAAAAAATCACCAAACTTCCAAATAAAGACCTAAAACACTTCTAATATTAAACATTGAAATAAACCTGAGCTACACATACATTTAAGAAAGAGTAATGAAAACAAATGAGATAATCCAACCTGTTTATTTCATTTGAGGGTCTCAGGCAGGACAACCATGGACAGGACTATATTCCATCACAGAGAGCATACACACACACACACACACACACGCACGCACGCACGCGCACGCGCACGCGCGCATTCACTTGTACTGGGACAGTTTAGAAACACCAATTAAACTAATATGTATATCTTCAGGATGTGGGAGAAAACTGGAGTACTCAGAGAAATCCCATGCAGACATGGGGAAAATGTGCAAAATCCACACACACTGGTCCCAACCAAGAATCAATTTTTTTCTCATCGGCATTACAACTAAACAGTGTTAAATGAGACCACATTATTTGAGGACTTGCTGTGTAGTAAAATGGGAGCATTATTCAAAAGACACAGGAAATATTTAAATCTGACAATGCTCTATCTACAAGAGGAATCAGGAAAATATTTTAACTTAAGTGCCTAGTAGAAATCTTAGTCTACAAACAGGTAAGTATGCAAGAAAAGCCTGTTTTTATTGATCAAATTAGAACCTATCTTGAGGCCCCATTTTGCCAGGCTGTTAGGAAATCAAATTTCCTTCTTTACTGGAACCCCTGTTTTCTTAGTGTAGAACCAGAATACAGGAGATTTCTCTGATGTCTCCAAAATAGGTGTAGGGCTTCTGACTTTCAGTCTATTGTGGTCACAGCTGACATAATATTTTCTATGCCCAGAACCCTTTTACATTCAGAGATGCTCATTCCTTGCCACATGTGGGGTGCAGGTGTCTTTGCCGATATGAAAACCTTGGTGCCTAGGAACAAGCCTCCCTAGTTGCTTCTCACAACCATTTCCTCTGGGACCTTTCTGTTTCCTTTGGCACCTCAACTGAGTGACATATAGTTTCCAGCTCACTGCCAAGGATGCCAGAATCTATATTCTCCCACATTTGAGGGAAACTTTTCACTCTGCTATGCCCATATCCTCTCTCTAGATATACTGCTTTCTCTTCTCCTGACTCTTATCAACTGAGCTTAGATGTTCATGAAACTCTAAGGTAATCTTGATTTTGGAGTACTTCTGTTTTTAGTTCGGTAAAAATGCCTGAAATTAAGAATAACTAAGGAATAGAAGTCCTCTGTTCTTGCATAGAGCAGGAAAAAGAAGAAAATTAAAGAAGACTACACAAATCAATTTCAATAAATGAACCTGACATACCTCATAATCTGTTTCTTTGTAAAGTAATGCGTGCTGCACATTCAAACAGTGGCTCACTATACAGCAATGAGAGTGAACAATCTAAGGCCACATGCAGTAATATGGATAAGTCTCACAAACATAATGATGACTGAAAGAAGCCAGAAACAAAACAGTACATACTGTACGATTACATTTATATAAAGACCCGAACAAGAAAATCTATTCTGTTCTATTAGAAGACAGGATAGTGGAAACTAGTGCCTGAAAAGGAGCACAAAAGACCTTCCAAGGTGATGTTCTGTCTCATAGTCTGGTTACTAGTCACATGGGTATGTTCAGTTTGTGAAAATTCTTCAAGCTATACACATATACATTGTATGGTTTTCTCTACATATCTCGTGTCATATCTTAAAGGCTAAAAACATACTGTGTTAAAGGGGCAATTTTTTTAACTGCTTTGAAAAAAATTAACAGATCTAAAGAAAACTCACCTATTTCTCAACATAAATTTTTGCTAAGTAAATCCAAGATTTAACATAAATGCACTTAGAAAAGCTGTTTAGGAAAGAGGAGTACATCAAAAGAATGTAAGGAATTGTGAAAGATGAAAACTTCGTGGTTATTAGTAAAGAGATGTAATACACCCTTTCTGATGACCAATCCAGGAGATGGCTGATGGAGAAAATTGCTAAGCAATGAAGTTAGAAATAAATTCCAAATATTTGTTAACTGTGTTTTTCTGAAACGAGAAAATGACTATGATTTCCAACTTCTTTAAGAAGTTTAGAAATAAGATTTTAAAAGCTAGTGAAAAACAAGGCCATAGAGAAATAAATTTTAAATTATTTTTAACTTTAAGAATTAAATGTAGCATTGACTTTAAGAATTAAACGTAGCAGAAAAATTAAATAAATTGATCTTAATCAGACTTTTATAGTGATTAGGAATAAGTTTTCTATGAATTAATGTACTAAATTACAATGCTGCTATATGTATAAAGAAATAAATATTTATTTTCCTGACAATAAACTGGTTTCTAGGCCAGGATATTTCCACTGATAATGCCAGATTTCTCTTTAAACTCAAATTAAGCATACTTCCTATTTGTATGACATTTAAACTATTAAAACACTCTGAGATAATTAGCCCAGTTTTACAGATGTGGAAACTAAAGCTTGGAGATATTAAATGATTTGCACATGATCTATCCTTGACACCGGTATTTGAATTCCAAATTAAGTACTCCTTCCACTCTAAGAGTAGCATTTGTAGAAGTGTTAGAAAATAAGAAAATGGGTCTTTCTTGGATCCATCCAAAAGTTTTTAACAAAATTAGACTTGAGTCTATAGTTCTTCTTCCTAATGGGAAGGTTCACTTCAGGGTTCTCCAGAACCTAGGGATGCCAAGGTTGCAGTAGTGTGCAGCTACGTCCATAACAACAGGCTGTAGATAGAGTACTGACAGTCTTGAACATGTTAGTATAAATATTTTATGTGATTTAATTTTTTTCTCCCATTTTATTTGATTGCAGTTTTCCAGAACAGAAGGACAAATGGCTTTCCCTTCTTCAGAGGTATTTTTTTAGTATCCACATGTTTAATCTTTAACCTGTAGTTAAATGAATTTAATTCTCTATAGAGATGTGTTCCCCATACAGTTCCCCTCTGCTTAGTAGAAACTGTTTATTCGTCCTCAAATAAGCTGTTGTTTAGACTGTACACTAGCTACTACATACTGTAAGTAATGTTCTCCCATTACATGTATTTCTTACTTTCTCAGAGGGGGAATATTGAGGTCTTTTTAGATTATTTTAGATAGAAATTAGTTGATAATTTCTCCAATCTCTTTTTCTGTCTCCAGCCTACCATTTGGAGCTAACAGTTTCCTCAAAGCATATATTAAATTTTCATATATGAAGGGTTTTCTGCTGAGCACCTCAAAAATCAATCGTTATTTCTACCTTCGAGCATATAGGCTAAAAAGGTCAATTTAGATTCATCTCTTATTCTCTTAGTTCTTTCCTCCATTCTTCCCCCTCTCCCTTCCCAAGCAATAGGATAACCAAGATTTATACTCTACTGGAGAGCTAAATCAATAGTGAAAAGCCATTGTTTTGGCTCGGTCTCGTAAAATATTAGATGTGCTCCTGTACTTAAGTCAGATTTTGGGCCTGTCCAGAGAAGGTAGGGAAGCTTTAAGGATAAAATGTCACCCAGAGGTGCCTAAACCTGACTATGCTTCTCAAAACAAACCTCACTTGAAATGGATCTCCCATTTTTTGTGTGTGTGCCTGTGCCTAATGTCCTGATATTTTATTTATCTTCCAACCCATAATGTAATCTGACTTTGCTGAGTCCTTCTATCTGTCTTTTGTTAAATAGCATATAAGTATATTTAAAATATTAGCAAAATGGATTGATTTAAAAATAAGCGATTTAGCAAAATCTATCTGACTCAGTGTTGTTTTGGGTTGTCGTTGCATTTGATTAGATACATCAATCTAGAGAAAGAAAAGGACTATCCGAAGAGCATTCCCCTCAAAATCTTCACCAAGGACATTGGGAATTGTGCATATGTAAGTGTTTCTAAGCAAGAAAATTAAATTCCGAGTCCCTGCATAAGGCAGAACACCATGGATTAAAAAGAGAGAGAGTGAGAATGAGACAGAGGCAGGCAAGCAGGCAGTATATGTGCTTTGCAAGGTAGGCATTTAGAAATATTACTGTGGGAAAATGTATTTTACTGGGTATGTGTATGTCTTCGCATATATGAAAAGTAAACCCTAGAGAAAATGATGCAAGAAAAATTCATATTGACTGTGGTATTTAACATTGACACATGGAAGGAGTATTGCTTCTCAGATGCCTCTTCCCGCTGGCATTGATGTTCCTCTGGACGCTTTCAATATCAGCTGCAGAGGTTTGTATTAAAGCCATTTCCACGAGGAGTTATCTCCTATTAGTATTGAGCAAATTTTCCTAACTTATCACTTCTTAAGTAGAAGGTGGTTTTAGAAAGGTCTTCATTCTTTGAGATTTTAGGGACTGAATCTCTCAAGTTAATAAATGAATTAGTTATGGAAAGTGATATTTTTAAAGGATCAGAATGTTTCTATCTCACATTTTGTATCATGTTGGTCAAATAAAACTGAAGTCTATTTAAGTCCAGTAATTTGATAATTGAAATATAGTACAAGTGCCAAAATGTCATCAGTGATGAACAAAATGGAAACTTGTGAATGTTTTTATTTTACTATGAATTGTCATACGTCACAGCAACTCTAGATCACACATAATAGTTTCCTGAGTGGAAAATGTGTAGTACAAACTACATTGGTTTGGGCCAAAGCAAAAGTTATACATATGTTTGGACATGAGAGCCTGATGTCACTGCTTGAGGGAAATACTCAAATTTTATGGTATGAAGACTGCAGAGATCTATCTCCCGGAGCAAAGTAGCCCAGCAAAGTAGCCCAGCCCCCTTCCCCCAGAGGGGGGAAAAAAGTGCTTTTTTACTGCTGGCTTTGATTCAGTTGTTCTGGCAATTGGTTACCTTCAGGATTTTCATAAGAAGTCCCTTAAACCTTGTTTTTTAACACTTTCAGTGAATGGGAAGTATGTGCTTGAGAGAGGACTAGTGACCCACTCTCACTAGGGAAGAGAAGACACACAATGCGGTTGAGTACTGTGTTTTTATCACTGATTCCCTGGTTAAATCAACAATGATATGAAAACTGTCCTTTCCTCTCTTAAGTTGCTTCATACCAAAAGTCTTCTTTCAGGGAGCCCTGCTTCCAGAGAAAATAATTCCCCCCAAATAGAAGTGCATGCATGGGGAAGAATTCTTTATTCTTGGCCTTTAGATATGCAGCCTGTCAGTGAATACTGCTAAATGGAAAAAAAAAATAGCCACATATTGTCTGTTCATTTTTTTATGTTTATTTGTTGACTGACCAAAAGGCACTAATTGATGAAATTTGTTTTGTGTACTAAAGAGGCATGTGGAGGGAAAAAATACACATCCTATAATTACTGTTTTGAACATATATGCCTAATATTGAGAAAAATTATCTTAGAAACCAGGTACATTCGGAGTGATTATTTGTACTCCATGGTAGTCTTCATTTACAAAAGACTTCATGAGAAATTTTCTTTAAATTAAATGGCAGGGTTTACAGATGTAAAAAAAAAAAAAAAAAAGCAGAACCTGTCATGAAATTATACATCAATTTAAAGCCCAGTATATAAAACATCTTTGCCACTCTGATAGAAGACAAACACTGGGTTAGTTGGGTGTTCTGTGCCCTCTCAGTTGGATTCTAAAACACTTTTGCATAATCCTTAGAACTAAGAGGAGTACAATGTGAAATCAATTAACAACCTTAAGAGGCAATTTATCATATCAAGTAATCAGCTCAAAGAGAAATAATACTGTAATGGAAGGATTAGTGATGAATTATCATTGGATTTCATGTAGCTTTATTTTACGTCATTTTTGATTTTACATCATTTTGTCTTCATTTATTCTATTTATTTGTTCCTGATTTATCTGATAACTATAACATGTAAATCCTATATGTGTAGTAAATATTTCTTTTTTGATAGTATAACATTGCCTTATATATAAAAACTGTTGGAATTCAGTGAACTCTATCGCTTCTCAGAAAGTGGTTAATCCCTTTTTTGTTGTTGTTGTTGAAAAGTGTCTTTCTATTTTTAAGTAATAATCTCTTAATGTAATTCAGCACAGAGCTATTATAGATACCCTATTCAATGGCAGAGTTGGTAACAGAATTGAGCTTTCTAAAATTTTCAGTCCTCCTTGCTGGACTCATGGGTTTTAAAGGCCTCTATAGATTTCTGCAACAAAAATCTCAGTAGCCACAGTGCCTGACATATAGAAAGTGCTCAATAAATAGTGGGTTTTAAAAATCTAAACTTAAAATGTCTTTTAGAACCAGTTCTTATTTTGAATTTACCTAAACTGACTTTTTTCATACAAAGAAATGAAAACCCACACTGTGAAGACAGTACTCAGGAAGAAAGAGAAAATGATCCAGTTCTCCCTTTTTTATTACACATTGCATTATGGTTATGAGGCAAAAGATCAACCTCACTGATATCTGTTTGGTCCAGAGGGTGGTCCATGTACTTTCTCTCAAATATGTTTACTCTTTTTCTTTCTTGCTTAAGTTCTTAGATTTGCGAGCCACATGTTCTTTTTCTTTTTAAGAAAAATATATGTTTTATTAAAAGGCATATAAATGGAATGAAAGTAAATTATATTTAAAAATTTGTGTTCTAATTAAGTTGTATGCTTTACTCAGACAACACTTGAAATTAGGATTCACCTTTAATCATTTGACAATAATTTTTTTTGTTTTAAAATCCTTTATTTATAGCAAGATTTCTTTTTCTTTTCTTTTACAGTCTAAAACTATAACAATAAAGAATTCAGATACAGCGAGCGAAGTTATCAACATGTCCCTATCAATACTAGGGATAACTGTAAGTTACACTATTAGATATTCTTAATTAACAAACTTTGATACTTTAGATCCATCTAAATATTATCCCTTCTATTATAAAATAGCTGATTTCTAAAGATACCAGGTCATATTTTGTCCTCAAAAATGTAGACAATAAGGACAGTAAAAGCTTGATATTAGCTTAATATTGAGTGCTATTCTTTTACTCCCATTTTAAAACCTGTGCAAACTGAAAAGCATAAGATTGGGCTTAATTTTTTAGAGTGATAATAAAACTTTTATTGCATTTGCCATATATATATACAGTTGGAGAGTTTTTTGGTATAAGATTCTTAAATAAGAAATTTCAGCATCCTCCTTTCCCACTTGTCACTATATTACTATTATTTCCCCATATCCTCTCCTGATTCTTCTCCCTTACCTAATTATTCTCTTGCTATCCCAAGAGTCAGTAAGTGTTATGATAATGAATTCTGAAGGATTTTCTCTGTAGTAAAATATTTACATAAAATACCCATGGCTAGAAACCGTATTCGCTGGCTTCAGATTCAGAAGATGAGATGGTATTTCTAATGAATTGATAAATTAGAAAACAAGATTTAAAGAATTTTAGTGTGCACATCACATTTTCCCGTTTTGCTTTTAGCTTCTGCTTCTTCCTGTTTTATGGGACAAAGACAAGTTTTTTCCAATTGTGTTAATGGAGAAGATTTTAATGTTTGATGATAAAGGGGAAAGAGAATTGGAAACGTCTCATCTTTCTACTGGTGTATAAACAACATACATTGAATAGTTGTATTAAAGGGAATGACTTCCAAAAGGATGGAAACTAAAGAAAGCAATTGAACAGCACAATTTCTTAAATGAGATTCTCTATAAATATGAAAACAGAGTGTTACTATAAGGTGACCTGTGACATATATTTAATATATGCCATAGTCATTTTATCTGTATCTAATAGTGCTTGTACACAGTGCTATAGTAAGCCTTCAGGAACTGAGGGCAACCAATATTAGGCTAAGAAATCTGACCTCTTTTAGTTAAATTTAATAATATATTTAAGATATAACTAGATTTGTGTGCATTGAGTAAAGAAGACATCCGTGCATTGATTTTTAAGCATACATAATTATGTCTTGGAAGACGATGAGTAATTTGAGGGGGAAGGAAGAGAGATTAATGTCATGACTTATTTTTTTATATCCTTTTCCCTTTGATTAAGTGAGCAATCTCCTCAGACGAAAAATACTTCTATTCAATATAACATTTTTTACTGTTCTAAAGAATTGTTACGATGTTTTCAGACTTCAAAATGATTTTTGTTACATTGCTCTTCCTATTTGCAATAAAAATTTTTGACTAGGGGATTGGGAAGGAAATGACCAATAGATCGGAGAAGTAGAGAGAAGAGTGTTCTCCATAGCCAGGACCCTCCCTTGTAAGGTCAGGGTCATACTTTTTAATCAGAAGATAAAGGAAAGGATATTAATATTTCCAATCTGTTCTAGCTTCATTTAGACATTTTTGCTATTTTCTCTCCAGATACAACCAACTCAGTATAATTTAGCATTTCAAGTAGGATATTTAGCATTGCTAGGTTATAATTCTGCTGGTGAACAATTCCATCGTTTTCCATCACTAAGTCTATTCTCTAGACAGAAATCTTGTCTTTTCTGTCTCCAGGACTGGACTTGCCTAAAATAAAGCTGGTGCAGGTTGTGCCAGCTACCTATCTTCTCAAAGCCTCTTGGTCATTCTACTTCTGCTCAGAAGCAGCTGAGCAAAAAGTCAGCATTTGATATTTTACTTTTTTACCACAGACACAAAGTTTGTGGCTTCCAGGATAACAATGTTGTCTTTGCAGGGGCATGTTGGAGATTAAGTCCAATATGCCCTGAGAAATCTGGAGACATAGCTGAAGTCAGGATTAGCCTTTTAGAAAATCAGAAAGTTTATCTTCCTTTATGAAAGAGCAAGTATATTATTTCATATTCTGTAGGCTACTTATGATAGTGAGAGTCTGATTTTATTGCAGTTCTTGGATCCCTGGCCAACACCAGAGAACAGGATGCTAGAGGATTCTGTGGGGGAAGAGAAAGTGGGAAGAAGGGTTGTAGAAATCAGCATTGTTGTCATCAAAAGCTATAATCACCCACATAAATCCAAAGGCATTTATATTGTCCCCATTTTTATTTTTTTGACAACATAAAAATACCAAAAAATGTGACCTCATTCAATTACCAAACTTAAAGGAATTATTGTTAATTCTTTTCTTTCTAGGGATCTGAGAGAGACTACCAGTTATGGGTCAATTCTGGCAAAGAAGAGGCACCATATCCACTTATTGGTAAGTTTCAGTGAAAATCTTAGATAGCATTTTAATTGGATTTCTAAATGTCTCATATGGTCCTAAGCTTAAATATGATTAAATATTAAATCTTACATAAAATTTATTTATTCATTTGATAAATATCTATCAAACATTTTCCATGTGCTAGACAATATCTCTTTACTCAAGTAGCTAGTGGTATAGTTAGGAAGAGAATTTTTTAATTTTCCTCTCTTCTTTTACACTTTACAAAGAGAGCTATTTTGCCAAACCTTTTTAAATATTTTTCAATAAGAAAGTATTATGCATTGGTATTCCTTTTCCCCTATATACTTATTTTCCATATTCAGTTCTTGAGTTTCCTGCTCCCTTTCCTACCTAATAAGTGGCCTCTATGGAAGACCACCTAGAATGCAATCATGACTTATTCTCAAAGAACTCTCCTAGATGT
Organism: Macroglossus sobrinus; assembly: GCA_004027375.1. Lineage (NCBI taxonomy): Eukaryota > Metazoa > Chordata > Mammalia > Chiroptera > Pteropodidae > Macroglossus > Macroglossus sobrinus. The sequence continues at coordinate 6,424 of PVKZ01006742.1, read as the reverse complement.
CATAATGAAAAATGATAGGAACCCAAAGATTCTGAAAATTCTTTACTGACTTACCAACTAGCTAATATGTCACTAATTTACTTTGCTGTTTCTCTAGCCAAATTTCTCAACATTTATTTTGAGGAATTATTGATAAATAGGTTACATCTTGCCTTATTAAATCATTTAGCTAAAAAAAACATTTTTTGATCAGTTAAGGTCATTCAGTGTGGTTAACAAATAGAGCAATTAAAATACAGGACAGTATCTAGCAGATCTTGAGATGATGACAATAATGATTATGACATGGTTTCCGTTCATCGTTTTTAAATCCTTATTATTTTCCAAACATTATGCAAAGCATATCATTTGTAGTATCTCACGTAATCCTTTCAAATGGCTGTCAGGTCACTCCAGTGTAATTCAGAATGTTTCAAGTGATCCAAATGATCTAAAACCAAATTTTTTTACAAAAGATATATTTTCAGACTTAAAATAAAGAAAGCTATCATGCACATAGCTGAAGACAAAGTTCACTGCATTTCGAGTTTCTTTTTAATGTTATTATTTTTGTAAAAGTCAAGGAGCAAAGTTGTACTTAAAAATCAAATAAATGCTTAAAATGATTTTAATAAATTATTTTAATTAAAACTGTATAGATGGTAACTTTCAGGCTTAGAACAGCTTCTCACTAAATCACTAAAACCTCATGGGACATAGGACATGATTGTTAGCAGCAATTTTTCATTGTATATCTATTCTCACATGCCTTACATACTTCAGTTATAGATTAGCTGCTTACTATTTTGATAAACTGACTTTGTCATATTACTGTCACTGTAGCCCCTCTTTTTTTTGTCTCAGTCCCTGGAAGGTGCTGTAGTACATGATATTAATGGAATATTGACAGTATATGCCAATGCCAGATGGAGGAAAAGGAAGAGTTCACTGAGTTATGTTCAGTGATAAAGCAAGAATAGAAGAGAACATACTCTCTGTACTTAAAAGACAAAATAAATGAACAAACAAAAAAGAAACAAACTCCTAGATACAAAGAACATTTAGATGGTTGCTAGGCAGCAGGGAGTAGTGGTTATGGGTGAAAAGAGGGAAGATATTAAGATATACAAATTGCCAGTTACAAAAACAGTCACTGGGATGTAAAGTATAGCCTAGGGAATATAGTTCAACAACATTGTAATAACTATGTACTGTGTCAGATGGGTACTAGACTCAGGGTGATCACTTCCTAAGTCCTATAAATGTATAATCACTACACTAGACACATGAAACTAATATAATATTGTCTATCAACTGTAAATGACAAATAAAATTTTAATAAATAAATAAATAAAGCAAACAGGTCAAAATGTAAGGAAAATAAACTAAATCTACAGCACAGTGTTACTTACAGATTGAATTAAGAAAAATGCAATTACTTAAAGAGCAAAAATTCATATTGCAGTCAGGTGCTCCAGGTTTTGTTTTTCTAGTTTACAAATTCCTTTTTGCATCTTGTTTCTGTTTTGTATTAATACCCTGCAGTCTTCCTTCTGGTTATTGCCTGTGACAACCAATCTAAGGGAAGCAGTGGGAGGGAAGCAAAACTCAAACAAACCAGTCCCAATGTTCTTGAGTAACTGATTATGTAACTAGTAAAAAGTAATAAAATGTCTTTTTCAGACAGACATCTTGTGTTGAATAAGTAATGAGTGATGCTTGACATACTTTGCCCTTATTTATATAATATTAACCACCAATGTTTACTTATTTTATCCTTACAATGTAAGGTAAGGTAAATATTTTAAATCATGGATTTGATGCTTACAAAGGTCAAGGGTTTGCTAAAGATTTATAGATATAGTTAATATATCAAAGGAAAAATTAGAATACCTTTAAATATTCTTAGATGTGAACACAGGAAACTTCGGCATTGTACATCTCATAGAATAATCTGTACATTCCAAACGTGTTATGCTTTAACACTTTAACAACTGGCTTTTTTACCTATCTCCCCCACCCACTTAAAAATACTCTGGTAGGATCACCTGCATTATGCAGTGGTCTCTAACTGTAAGAGTGCGTGGTGATCATTCGGTCAACAAAAGGATCCTTTATACCAAATGTCCCAGGAGAAAACTGCAGTACATTCCAGTATGTAGCACACATGCTCATAGTACCAGTCGGCCTAAAGTCTACATTTAGATTTTACTCTATGTAGGGCATGAATATCCCTATGGAATTAAAATGAGCCATCTTCGAGACACTGCACTTCTGGCAGAGTTATCAAAGGACTCCACCAGCCCTTCCAGCCTCCAAGAGCCCTTCCTCATAGAACAGCTGCCCCGAGAGATGCAGTGCCAATTCATCCTGAAGCCCCGCCGCCTGACTGAGACCCAGCAACTGAGTGGTGAGTTGCTTCCCCTCCTTCACAGAGCCCTTATTTTAGTAAAATTTCCATTTCTGAAAACAGAGTTAATACAAAGCGTATAGAGCTGCTTGGCATTACTTGTGATCAAATGTTAGTTGTTTTCAAAATAAAACTTTTAAAAAAGTTTCTATGTAAGCACTGTTTTCCTTTGCCTTTTAGGGTGAATTCATTAAGAAACTTCATACATTGGCAGCAAAAACTAATTTCCAAAGCCATTCAGTATTCGATAATAGTAATTGAGGGCAATTCTTCATAAAACTTTTATTCTCAACTCTATGTTCAAATATCACTATAAAACTTCACCACTGCTGAGGTATTCAGCTCCTGCTTCTAAAGAAAATCACAGAACTGGTAACAGTTAATTCCACAAGGATGGGTGAAGTTCATTGTTGATACTACTGATCCAGTAACACTTGGTAGATTCAAATAATTCCCACACAGTACCACTGATGAATAATACAATAAGTAACTGTAAGCATTAAAAAATTACATTTTCACAAGCTTTGTGAACATATTCTTTTGTGCAAATTATACTTTAATCTGCTCCACACATTTTACCATGATATATAACACATTTTAGCAGATTCCACTTCATATTATACTGAATTATTGTTTTGACAACATCTTTGAAAATACCCTTACATGTGGTTGTTCCATGCAGACTATTGAAGACTAATTCTTCAGTCACTACAAGTATTAACTTCCTGAGTTAACAACCAAGCAATATTGGTAACATCTGTTGACCAATCAAGAAGCAAAGAAAGTCATTAGAGATCATTTGCCTTGGTTTTTAGTCTACTATTGGTCTTACTTTAATGTCCTCAACTGTTCAAGCAGTTATTCTCACCAAAAGGCTTACAGTCTTAAATCTAGGGTCTCTGTACAAATTTCTTCACCTACTTCAAGCACACGAGATTGAATCAACTCAGCATTGGTGAATGACTTTCTTTACATGGCTAACAAATGAGCCGTTCAGAAACTTACATGTTTTTCCAGCCTTGTTTTCATTTTTCATTTTTGCAAAGAAATTCTGCAGTGCTAAAATGTTTTATTTTGAATATTCTAAATTTTTCTGATCATTGCTTTCCTTTGAGTTAGGAATATAGTGATGAATGCTTAGTCTGGCAAGATGACATATATTGTATTCTTTTATCATAGCTTTTCTGTCATTATATAATTTGCAAAGTCTTTGTCAATGAATCCAATAACAATGGCATCTACACTTTACTGTGCCTTGAAAGCTCAATATTAGAAGTCTACTTCTATCTTCTTTTCTTGTTTAGACACAATAGGTAATAAAAATACTAAATGTTGCAGTATCATGAGTCACATGGCCCTCAAAGTACTGTAGTTGACTGCATGGAGCAGCAATGCACAGCAATGAGAGTACCACCTATTGTCTCTATCAAATCTACTCAGCTCTACCATTGCATGTGAAGCAGAAGCAGCAAAGGACAATGCATAAACAAATGAGTATGGCAGGGACACGATAATGCTATTATGTACAGTAAAATTTGAAATTCCTGTAATTGCTATTTTTAACTAAATATCATTCTTCTTTTGACTTTTTCCAACCTTTTAAAAATAGTAAAAAACCTTTTTAAGCTCACATACATTCCAAAGAAAGGTAGCAGGTCAAATTTTGCCTACAAAACATAGTTTGCTGCCCTCTGATTTACATGATAGAACTGCACATTTAATCAAAAATATTTAGCTACGGTTTCAGTTTTCTGCCAAACCTTATATCATCACTTCACTCAAGTAACAGAACCATCTCATTTGACATGTTACATGTCTTTCCTGTAAAGTGTTTTCATTAGAGATGGAAAAGCTAGACAGAACCTAGAAAGACTGAAGAACTGTAGAGTCTAGAGATATTAAATATAAAGTTATTGGCTTCTGGTTGATGATGCTCTTCATAATGTTAACAAGTAATCTCTACACAGAATTTAAGTTTATAAAATACTTTCTTTTAAGCTTCAAAACGACCCTGTAAGGTAACATTAATTAACATCCCACCCTCAGACCGTGTCCAGGATCACAAAGGATGGAATAGGAGAGCTAAAATCTAAATTAAATCTTCTGTCCTAAAATCCCTGCTCTTGTCACTAGACCTTACTGCCATGATGATGCCCATGTTAGCACTAACTCACTTCATGAAATGGAGACTATTTTACATAGTTACTATTTATCATACTGTCAACATCCATACTGCTTCTGTTCCACTCTTGAATTTTTTTAAATCTGAAGACAACATGGCACTATGGAAGGTTGTTTTTAGTACTCTCATAGCTTCATCATGATAGACAAAATATGACCATATGGTTGAGTATCAAATTTTAATGTACATTTATTTTTTTAACTTTATTGAGGTTACATTGGTTAATAAAATTATATAGGTTTGAAGTGTACAATTCTATAATACGCCATCAGTATGGAGCACTAATGTGCTTTTAAAGTCCACACTTCTGTCATCTTCTTTCCACCCTCATTGCCCCTTGCCATATTTTAAACCACAACTGGAATAAAGATTTAACTTAAAATCTCCATGTCTGAGGGAGGCTTTCTCTAGTTAGTTTAAGGAAACTAGATATCCAAAATAATTTTAGGTGAACATAGTCATTCCCAATTTGTTTTTCAAATTTCTGCCTCAGAGAGGGGAAGATCTACTAAATACTGTAGTAGTAGCACACTGAAAATAGAGTAGCAGCAAGTCTCATAGAAGACTGCTTCTGTGGCTTACATCACTGTCCCTTGGCTTTGAGGTACACCACTGAGACAGATCTAGTGTTGATTGAAGGTTCAGATATGAACATTAAAGATCTGACCTCAAGACCCAACTCAAATATCACTTCCAGATCTGTGTTCCTTTGGGCAGATAGTTGTCCCCTTGTCTATATCTCCAGAGCACTTCATATATATCTCTAATGTAACACATAAAAATTACATTATAATGATTTGTTTACATGTTTCACTGTACTGTGGGCTTAAGGCCTAGGAACATGTTAGAGGGCTAAGTCCAGTGAATAGAACAGAGAAATTAAATGAAAGATTGAGTGGCTTAGTCATCCTAGTATGGAAAAACTTGAGAATAGCAGAAGAATTCTGGGTTTGAATTCTGGGAATGATCTGAAGTAGCACTGTAGCTTCAAGCTTGACTGACCTGCTAGTTCGGTGCCCACAGCAGGCCAACCTTCCACATCTGCTTCAGACCCAGGGCTAACGAGGCTGACTTTTTATGGAGATGGTAAAATATGGGACACAACTTTTTCCTCTATTTGTTCACCCCACCATTCTAGTATTTTCTATATGTATTTCCTCCTTGAGATTGGTAGTGGAGGTGGGGAGGCAAGACAATGGGAATTCTTAATTTGGGAAATTGTATGGCTAGAATAGAATTTCTAATTAAGCTTTTCTTGTGATTATTATTCTATAAGAACACATTTTTTAATTGTAATTTTTAATGTTTAGTTCTCTAACTTAAGCATGAAGAAATGCTAGCTGAATTTTACCTGAATTATTTATAAAAGGTAAATTTACATGGATTTAGTTGGCTCTACATTTACATCACCCTTATATTTTAATAGCAATAGCATGATTTTAATCATCCTTTGACATTTAGAAAGCAAGAGTTATGTGCTCAAAGCTCTTCAGGAAAGTAGACTTTAATGAAATTTCTTTCCTTTCAGTCTCAGTGGAAACATGAACTCTAAAACTAAATGTTGTACATAAAAAAAGGCATGGCTGCAGCTGAAAGTATTTATAATACAGTACAGGATTCAATTTCTACTTTATCCTCTGCCTATACTAAAAAATCAAATAAATCTAATAGTTTTAGAAATAATGAAATCAGGCTAAATGTGAGGAAACTAGACTGAGTACAAGTGTTCAACATAGGTAAACATACAGGTTAGAAAAACATTCGCACAGACTGACATTGCTAGGCACGTTGGAGCCCCCTCTTGGACTTAGGGATGGTTTACTTTCCTTTTCTGTTTCTGAAAGATATAGCTT
>PVKZ01006741.1:0-30827 GCA_004027375.1 Macroglossus sobrinus | reverse complement strand
TGGTGTTTCCCCCCAGATGGATAGGCAGGAAGTGCTCTTGGAAGACCTGGCAGCAGTGGGAATGGCAGACCTACCTCCAGACATCCACCTGGAGTCATCCCCACTCCAAGCAATGGGACCTGTCTCCGAGGCCCCGGGAGCAGAGGTGTGGCTCCCACAGGCAGGGCCGCAGGAGCTGAGCTACGGTGCTGCTGGGGAATGCCACCCCTTCCTGGACCCTGGTAAGGCAAGGGTTACATTTCTTTCCCTTGATTTTCCTTTTGAGATCTCAGGAGCCCTCCTGGGGTGCGGCTGCATAGAAACTGATTACCAGATGAAAAGGGATCACTCTGATAAAGGATAGGAGGAGGAAATGCCTCTCTGGGATTAGTCCACAAAGCACTTAGCTGGAATGCGGTCAGAACTCTTGTGGCTAATGAGTCTGTTCTAGAAGCCTATTTTTTTATTTTCATTGTTTTCTTGCAAGATACACATAATCTTAGATTAACTTTGTAAACATTTTTATATGTATAATTCAATATTAATACATTTATCACATTGTGAAGCCATCAACCACCATCCAAGTCCATAAACCTTTTAATCTTGTCAAACTGAAACTCTCTACCCATTTAAACAACCGCCATTTCCACCTTCCCCCAACCCCTAACAACTAGCATTCAATTTTTTGTCTCAGAATTTGATTACTCTATGTACCTCATATTAGTGGAATCGTGCATTTGTCTTTTTTTGACTGGCTTATTTCACTTAGCATGTCTTCAAGGTTCATCCATGTTGTAGTATATATGCTGAATAATATTTCATTGTGTGTATATACTGTACTTTGCTTATCCTTTTTCATAAATGTATACTTGCGTTGCTTTTACATTTTAACTATCATGAATAATGCTTCTCTGAAAATGAATGCACAAATATCTCTTTGAGACTCTGCTTTTTTTATTTTGGGTATATAAAACCAGAAGTAGAATTACTGGATTATATGGATTCTATTTTTAATTTAATTAATTTTAATTCTTTTTTAAAATTTTTAATTAAGAAACCACCATACTATTTTCCACAGTGGATGTACCATTTTATATTCCCACCAACAGTGCACAAGTTTTCCAATTTCTCCACATCCTTGACAACACTTGTTATTTTCTGGGGTTTTTGTTTTTGATAATAGCATTTCTACTAGCTGCGAGGTCATATCTCATTGTAGTTTTAATTTGCACTTTCCAAATTATTAGTGATGTTGAACATCTTTTTATGAGTTTATCTTCTTTGGAGAATGTCTATTCAACCCCTTGTACACGTTTTCATTTGGATTGTTTTTTGTTGTTGAATTTTAGAGTTCTCTATATATTATGAATATTAATTCCTTATCAGATATATGATATTCAAATATTTTCTCTATTCTGTGGGTTGCTTTGTTACTGTGTTGATATTATCTTTTGATGGACAAATTTTTTAATTTTTCATGAAGTACTCTGTGAATACTTTTTTTTATTGCCTATGCTTTTTTTTAGGGGGGGGTTCATATCTAAGAATTTATTGCCAAATCCAGTGTTATGAAGTTTTTACCTTGTATATTTCTAAAAGGTTTATACTTTTAGGTCTTACTTTTAGGCCTTTGATCCACCTTCAGTTAATTTTTGTATATGGTATTAAAGGTCAACTTCATTTTTAATGTATATATCCAGTTTTTCCTACACAGTTTCTTGAAGAGTGTCTTTTCTCCATTGATTAATCTTGGTATCTTAGTTAAAAATCATTTGACTATATATGTGAAGGTTTATTTCTGGGCTCTCTAGTCTATTCCACGGATGTTGAATTTTATCAAATGCTTTTTCTGCATCTATTGAGATGATCGTGTTTTTTATTCTTCATTCTGTTAATGTGGTGCATTACACTGATTGATTTTCATATGCTGAAAAATCTTCGTATTCCAGGAACAAATACCACATGGTCATGGTGTATAATCCTTTTAATATCCTGCTGAATTTGGTTTTCTAATATTTTGTTTCGGGTCTTTGCATCAGTGTTCATAAGGGATATTGGTGTATAGTTTTCTTATAGTGTCTTTTTCTAGCTTTGGTATCAGGATAATGCTGGCCTCACAGAATGAGTTAGGAAGTATTTCCTCTTCTCTGATTTTTTAAAAATGTTTGAGAAACATTGGTATTTGTTCCTCTCTAAATGTTTGATAGGATCCACCAGTGAAGCCATCAGCTCTAGGGCTGTTCTTCATCAGGAGATTTTTAATTACTGATTTCAGTGATTTACTAATTCTGTTTCTTTATGATTTAGTCTTTGTGTTTTGGTTGGTTTTGTGTTTCTAAAAAATGTCCATTTCATCTAGGTTATTCAATGTGCTGACATGCAGATTTTCATAATCCTTTTCAGTTATGTATAATAATTAGTAATGTTCCCACTTTAATTTTGATTTTAGTGATTTCAGCCTTCTTTCTTTTTTAGACCATCCAGATAAAGGTTTGTCAACTCCGTTGACCTTTTCAAAGAACCAACTTTTGCTTTCATTGATTCTATTGTTTTTCTAGCTTCTATGTCATTTATTTCTGCCTAATCTTTATTGTTTCCTTCTGCTAGCTTTGAGTTTAGTTTTTTTCCCTTTTTCTTAGTTCCATAATTTGTAAAATTATATTGTTGTAGGATCTTTCTTGTTTATTAATCTAACTATTTGTAGCTATAAATTTCCCCCTTAGTCCTGCATTCCTTGTGTTCCATAAGTTGGGTATGTTGATTTTCATTTATCACTAAGTATTTTCTAATTTCCCTTGTGATTCTTTCTTTGATCCATTGGTTAAGAGTATGTTATTTGTTTTTCACAGATTTGTCAATTTTCCAGTTTTTCTTCTGTTACTGATTTATAACTTCATCCTGTTGTGGTTAGAGTAAATACTTTGTATGGTATCTATCTTTTTAAATCAATTGAGAATTATTTGCGGGCAAACATATGGTCTGTATTCTGGAAAATGTCCCATGTGCACTTGAGAAGAATTCATATGCTGTTGTTGTTGAAGTGTTCCATAACAACGCTTAATTCAAGTATTCTGTAAGTGTATATTAGATTGAATTGGCTTATTGTGTTTAAGTCCTCTATTTCCTTGCTTATCTTCTATGTGGTTGTTCTGTCCATTACTGAGAGTGGACTATTAAAGTTTCCAACTATTACTGTAGAACTATCTATTTCTACTTTCATTACTATCAGTCTTTGCTTTATATATGTTGATGGTCTGTTGTTAAGTATGCAGATGTTTATAATTATTATATTTTTTGCTATATTGAACCTTCCGTTAATATATAATGTCTTTCTTTGTCTTGTATTTTTATGTAAAGTCAGTTTTGTCTGATATTGGTAGCTGCCCTTGCTCTCTTTTGATTACTACTTACATGAATATATTTTTCCATCTTTTCACTTTCAATCTATTTATGTCTTTAGATCTAAAGTGAGTCTCTTATAAACAGCATATAGTTGGATCATATGTTTTTATCCATTCTGTCAATATCTCTTTTAATTGGAAAGTTTAATCCATTTACATTTAAAGTAATTATTGATAAGGAGGGACTTCTTGCTCATTTTGCTATTTGTTTTCACTATACTTTATAACCTTTTTGTACCTTATTTACCGCATTACTGTTTTCTTTTGTGTTTAATTGACTTTTTTGTAGCATAATGATTAAATTCCTTTATCATTTCTTTTTGAGTTTATTCTATGGCTAATTTCTTTGTGGTTACCATGGGGATTATATTTCATAGCCTGAAGCTGTAATACTCATTAGAATTTATAACATTTTAACTACAATAACATCCAATAACTCCACTCCTTTACAGCTACATCCCCACTCATTTTGGTTGTTGATGTCACTAAATTATGTCTTTATGTATTATGTGCCCTAAAACATAAACTAATAATGGTTTTAAATGCATTCGTTTCTTAAATTATATAGAAAATATGGAGTTATAAACAAGTTACAATAATAATAGCTTTTAGAGTAATAATTGTCTTTAAAAATGTATTACTTAAATCATGTAGAAAACAAAAAGTGGAATTATAATCCATTGTTAAATAATACTAGCTTTTATAATTGTCCACCTGTTTACCTTCATCAAGATACTTATTTCTTCATATGGCTTCAAGTTACTAACTAGTATCCCTTGAGCATTTCTTGCAGGACAGGTCTAGTGGTAATGAACACCCTCAGCTTTTGTTTATCTGGGACCATCTTAATTTCTCCCTCACTTTCAAAGGACAGTTTTGCTACATCTATAGGATTCTTGGTTGACAGTTTATTTCTTTTAGCACTGTGAATGTATCAGCCTCCTGCCTTCTGGCTTCCACAGTTCCTGCTGAGAAATTTGCTTATTTTCTTATTAAGGTTCCCTTGTATGTAATAAGTCTCTTTTCTCTGCTGCTTTCAAAATTATGTCTTTGGCTTTTTGAAGTTTGATTATAATGTATCTTGGCTTAGAGTAATTGGGGGAATCACTTCATGGATTGTATAAATGTCTAACATTTTTTAATTTAAGAAATAAAGAAAAGGGGAAAAATAGCTCTGTCCCTACACTCATCTGAACTTGTATCTTGATATGAATATATGTTATGAATATATCAGTTTTCATTTGTGTTTAGGCATCTACATAAACCAGTTATATATTTTTTCTTTTCCCAAATTAAAAATGCCAAGAACCAGTTATAAAATCAGACTGCCATGAAGTTACACAAAGACAACTATAATTACCTTTAAAACGTTATTGAAATTCAGGTTTAGAATTTAATAATTTAATACAATATTGTATTGAATATTTTATAACCGGTATTCCTACTTGCTTTACATGATTTCTGGGCACAATTTTTAAGAATTGATACTTTCTGCCTAATTTTCCATAATATGCCAAATATACATGCATTTAAATCTCAGGTACTTCCCTAAAATTTTTCTTCCTTTTTTAAAAAAAAATATGAGTTTATTTCAGCCAAATGGATAACATATGCTGGGGACCAAGATCTCAAATGCTCCCAAATTTTTTTATCATTCAGAATTAAAGAAAATAAGCTCAAATATTGAAAATTTAAGACATTAATAATGCAGCCACTATAATATAGAAAGAAAAAAATTAGTCTTAATTGTTTAAAATTTTTAACATTTACTGTATGTTAAAATCATACAGTATGATTTTTAATATAACTATATGAATTTTTCATTAAAATGGTCACCCTCTTCTATTGTAGTATGCCCAAAGTTATAAAAATCTCTTTTAAAGAAATTTATACTGAATTAATCTAAAAGTAATTGTGGCACTTTAGAAAAGACATTTATTCTACTGCATATTTTTAAGTATCTAAGGTACAGCCTGATCAATAGCAGGTTACTGGAAAAAAAACATAAAGCATGGCTTTCTTTAAGGGGTGGGTCACTTAGGATCACAGAGTAACACTGAGATCTGATGAATATTCTGTAGTCCTAAAAACAGCATAGTCACTTGTTCTAACTCTGGGGAAAAGAAAATAATTATTCATTCCTTTTCTGAAAACTTCTCAGGGTCTTACTCATTGAAAACTACCAACATAATATCACTCGTCAACAAATTACTTTCTTTGTTAGGTAGGAAAATGACTTCTGTTATTTTGAATTTATTTATAATTGAATATTTTGGGTCTGAAAAAAATGTATTTTGGTGTGATTCATGAGTTTATCTTACTTGGAGTTTGTCAAATTTCTTGGGTGTTTATATTCATGACTTTCATCAAATTTAGGAAGTTTTTGACCATTATTTCTTCAAATATTATCTAGTAATATTTAATTATAAATCTTTCTTCATGTGCATTCCCATTACCCATGTTAATTTGCTCCTCTTAGCAACAGTGCCAAGTAGCACTATTGCCAAGTAGCATATTGCTCTTGATTTTAATACTTTATTCTCTAAAGCACAAGAAAGTCCAATGTATTTAACAAGAGAGAGATAGAATGAATTTAAAAAGTAAAATATACCAATTAATAGGAGAGGAAATGACCCCTTTCTCATCTCATCACTCTTAAAATTATATAGTATGCTTTTTAAAATGATGCAAAGCTTATTCCATAATTTAAATGTTACTTATATTTTTTACTTCCTTTTTAAATTAATAAAAAAAATCTTCAGTGTATTATATGAAGCATATCATATTGTAGGCTGAGTGGAAAGCTGGCAGAGTGGAGGAAGAAATTTAAAAGTAATGGAAGAAATCAGTTGATTTTACATTAAAGTTTGGTGTATGTATAGTACCTGTTAGCAAAACGTGAATCTGTTGGCATATATGAAATGGAAAAATGTACACACACACACATACATACATACACATACACACATATACACATACACGTGCTCACACATCTTTATCCATTCATTCATCAATGGACACTTAGGTTATTTCTATATCTTGGCTATTATAAATAATGCTGCAATGAACATAGCAGTGCATATATCTTTTCAAATTATTGTTTTCATAATCTTCAGATAAATACCCAGAGGAGGAATCATTGGTTCATCCCTTTACTTTCAATCTATTTGTATCTTTTTATCTAAAGTGGGTCTCTGGAACACAGCATATAGTTGGATTTTAAAAATCCAGTCTGATAATCCCTGCCTTTTGGTTGAATTGTTTAATCCATGCACATTTAATCTTATTTTTATATGGTTAGGTTTACACCTGCCAATTTACTTTCTGTTTTCTATGTCTTGAATCTTTTTTGTTCCTCTATCCCTCATTTACTGATTTCTTTTGTGCTAAATAAATATTTTACTTCTCTTAATGAATTTTCAATATTTAAGTTATTTTATTACTGTTTCTAAGGTTTAGCATGTACATATTAATTTACAATAATCAGCTTCAAATTTATACTAAATGCAGTGAGACATAGAAACATTTCTCCTTTATAGCTCTATTCCCTTTTACTCTTAATGGAATTACTATCATAATATTACATCAAAAATGTTACAAACTTAACAATACATTATTATAGGTATTACTTTATATAATTTTAAGACTGATGGAATGGAGAGATGAAAGGAAAACAAATATATATTATAGCTTTTGTTATGTTAACATTATTTGTCACTTCTGGTTTTCTTCATTGTTCCTGTGGATTCGAGTTATTAACTGAAGTTGTTTCTTTAGCCCAATACAGTTTTGCTCCCACTCACCTCATTTGTGTGTTATTGGCAAATATATTACATTTCTATGTTTTATATGCCCAACAATGCAGTACATGTGTGTGTGTGTGTGTGTGTGTGTGCGCGCACACACACACACACACACATATATATGTAGTTTTATACAGTTGTTTTTAGAATCTTTTAAGAGAAGAAACAAAAATTTGTATTTATACTGTCTTTTATAATTACATAACTACCCTTACTCGTGCCCTTTGTTTTTTCTTGTGGATTCAGATTACCATGTATGATCACTTGTTTTCAAACTAAAGAACTTCCTTTAGTATTTCTTGTTAGGCAAGTCTGCTACCAGTAAATTCTCTCACTTTTTGTTCATTAGAGATATTGTTATATCTTATTTATTTTTGAAAGATAACTTTTCTGGATATAAGAGTCTTGGTTGACAGTTTTCATTTTTCTTTGAGCACTTCAACAGTATTATAACACTTTTCAGGCATCCCTTGTTTCTGATGAGAACTCAACTTTTATTGGAGTTCCTTTGAAAGTGACAAGTCATTTTCTCTTGCTGTCTTTCAAGGTTTTTAATTTGGCTTTTAGGATTTTTACTATGATATATCTGTGTGTAGATCTCTTTGTGCTTATCCTACTTGGAATTAATTGAGCTTCCTACAGGTGTACATTAATGTTTTTCAATATATTTGAGTGGTTTTGGGCCATTATCTCTTCAAATATTTTTTTCTGCTCCTTTCTCTTTCTCTCCTGGTTCTCTCACTATGTATCTGTCAGTGCACTTAATGGTGCTCCACTTTTCTCTGTGGTTCCATTCATTTTCCTTCATTTGTCTTCTCTCTGTTCTTCTGATAGCATGTATAATCTCTATCGATCAGTCTTTAGCCCACTAATTCTCCTGACAGTTCTAATATACTCTTAAGCCATTCTAGTGAATTTTTTATTTCTGCTATTGTACTTTTAACCTCCAGAATTTTCATTTGATTTTTTTTGTAATTTCTATCTATTTACTGGTATTCTCTATTTGATGTGATATGACATTATCATCACAATTTACTTCTTTAATCATGATTTCCTTTAGTTCTTGGAACATATTTATAATGGCTACTGTGAAATCTTTGTTAAATTCAATATGTAGCCACTCAGGCAGATTCTGTTGCCTGCTCTTTTTTTTTTTTTTAAGTGCATAAGTCATACTTTCCTGTCCACATACATGTCTTACCATATTTTTTTGCCAGAAACTGAACATTTTAGATAATATTGCAATTCTGTGTTCTTCCCCCTTCCCAGGGCTTGTTATTGTTATTTGTTTGTTTGTTTGTTTGTTTGTTTGGTGAATGGCTGGATTATTTTAGTGAGTCTAGTCCACCTTGCAATGTTAAGCATTTGATGTTGCCCCTCAAAGAGTACAACCTTGGGTATGTATACAGTCACCCTGAAATGACAGCAGTTTTTGCAGGGCTTTCTTTGGCTGTCTCTTTCCCTAAATCAGACACAGCTATTAATTATCAGCTAATTGCTCTATTGTTTTTAACAATGCCCTGGAGCATAAATTGTTCTGCAGAATAATCCAGTCAAATTCAAACACTTTTGATGGCTAGTTCCTGATGTCAGTTTTTGAGATTTGTTTGGATCCCAGGAGGGCTACCCCCAGTTATCTCTTTACTCAGTTCTCTTCTGCAAACTAATCAGCCTCCAATTTAGTCTTTATATTCAATAAATCTATCAAACTCTTTCCATTTGCCTTTTATTACAACCTCCAGTCTTTTTGAGAGTACCCTTAGCCTTGAGCTTCTCAACTCTGTTGCAAATGACATCTGTTTCTTTGAGAAGATGCACAGCTTCTTCTCCTAGGCCAGATCTCTGATACATTGCTCTGGAGCTGGATATGGGAACATTGGTATGCTTATCTCTGAGTATCATCGCCACTTTAGAAGCTGAGCCCAAGGTCTGAGCCTCACGTTTTCTTGGCTTGCCTCTCCAAGCTTGGAACTACTTACTGCCTTACAATTACAATTATAAAAAAACACATTGGCCTTACAAGGACAATTAGGGCCCTAGTATTCTCAGCAATACTACACTGAAGGTGGATCCTCTGTCCTAACAGTGGAGACTAAAAGGAGCCCCCACCTCTCAGCCAGAATTGCCTAGAATTTAGACTAAACAGTTGGTAGCTGTGGGTAGGATAAGAAATAACTGAGATCCTGCCCCTCCTCTAACAGGGAGCTGGGAGAGAGTGTGCCCTAGGCTCTGTGCTACACCAGTCTAGAGTGTAGCTGGGAAGGGAACTAAAGAGTTTTGGTTTAAATATTTAAGGCTCTCACTGTTCTTGGGGAATTTTTAATTACACATTTCCTAATTTGTTGTATGCCCTTAGAACCACTTTGGAAGACTTTAAATATTTGGGTTTTTATCCTTAATAATTTTTACCAGTTTCACTGGTAAGTAGATCCACAGAGCTTCTCATGGTATCAAGTTGAAAGTCTGTCTACCTCCCTACATTTAGATTATAAATCAGTATTTTACACCTAATCCTTTTTTATGGTCTGCTTATTTCAAGTCTCATTATGCTCCTACCTTTACTTAATGGAAGCTTTCCTTTGATCTATTACCTCCAGTTTTATTTGACCTGTGCCATATTACCCTTTCATCCCACTCTTAGCTTTGGAATCCAAACAAAAACTGTGTAGTGAATGTAAACAGAATTTTATTTGAAATTCATTTTTGTTTCTTAATCTTTTTTTTGTGTGGGGGGAGTTAGGTCTACTTTAATCAATAAAGAGTTCAGATCCTTAAAGAGAGAAATGCTGAATAGATTTCACTGAAGACAGGGAAAAATGGTAAAATCAAAAAGGATTCCAAAGCAAAAACAATCAGACCTAATTCATATTACAGTCTAATAATTAGGTAAAGGCTTGTATATGACTTTTTTTTTAATTTGGAAACTTTTTTATTTTTCAATTACAGTTGGTATTCAATATTTTATAATAGTTTCAGGTATAGAGCATAGTGGTAAGACATTTATACAATTTATGAAGTTATCCCCCTGATTAGTCTAGTACCCACCTGGCACCATACATAGTTATACAATATTATGGACTGTGTTCCCTATCCTGTTCTTTATATCCCCATTACTATTTTGTAACTGCCAATTTGCATTTCTTAATTCCTTCACCTTTTTCACTCAGCCCCACAACCCCTTTCCATCTGGCAACCATCCGTTTCTTCTCTGAATCTATGAGTCTGTTTCTGTTTTGTTTATTCATTTATCTTGTTCTTTAGATTTCACATGTAAGTGAAACCATATTGTATTTGTCTTTGTCTAACTTCTTTCACTTACAGTGATACCATGTAGGGCCATCCATGTTGTTAAAAATGGTAAGATTTCATTTTTTGCTGAGTAATACTTCATTCTTAATCTTTTAAAATCTTTTTTTCCATGAAAATATAAAATATTTTTATACACTTCTTGTGGTTTGATATAGTGCTATGAAATTCAACTTTCCATCAAATTAACTTGTAAATGTTATTTTAATAATGCTAAAAATCATCCTGTATTTAGATCTCACATCAATTTCCAACTCACATTTTATTATAGACCAATATGCTTTGCCAGAGCTGAGGAAGGGCTGTGGAAAAGGAATGTGAGCCACAGGGGGGCTCTCAATGAGGAAAGGGTTGGTAGGACTCATGGGGAGAGTGAGTACTAGAAACTTCCAATTGTCCTTAGATTGACAGTAAGAAACACTGTTTGATTGTTATTTGGGTTGATTTCAAGGGAATCCACTTCTAGGCTTCAGCTGAAACAAACATAAAGACTGCTTTTGCTTGTTGCCAACCCAGTCAGTTTCTATTTTAATTTGAAAATCTCAACTGAAATTATTCCAGTAAACAGTTTTATAGCTTCTGCTTTTACCCCTCTCTCTTCACTTGGTACTCAATAGCATTACTTCTCAGCTTTAATATGCCAGAACTTTATGAAGATTAACTTCGTATTTTGGCTCTAACCTAAATAAATCTATTATCAAAATATACAGATGTAATTTAGTGCATTGATGTTAGCACAGAATTGATTCACTCGCCTTTCCATAGATTAGAGGAGAATAGCTTTGAACTGAGCATAAAAGGATGTTCTCTCATTTTTGTATTGTTCTTATCTTCAAAAAATGACTCTTGTAAGAGATTTCAGGTGAAGTAAGAATAATTGAGGTGGAAGTAGATATTAAGCAGCCATATGTCCAAGATATCAGCCTGAATTCTGGAAAAAAAACTTTGATAACCCAAACTATTATGCTTCTCAACTTTCTGATGGACAGGATATCCAATACCAAAGCTTGACATGAGCTTTCCATTGGAGAATAGAGAAGAGGCATGGGTGAAGGAACTGCAAGATTCCAAAGAAATTAAACAGTTACTGGAGTCCAAGATAGGTAAGTAATTGTTCATTGATATTAGAGAAGAAAGAAAAGAAAAATTTAACCTTAATCAGGGTAAAAGGTTTTGGATTCTATTTAGGAATTTCTGTATTCCTACTGGTACTTTAATATAACCCTTCCTTTTTCCCTCATGTTCTTTTTTCTGTGGGTCATAGTGACATATGCAGCTTCTTTTTCTTCTCTCTCCCAGGTTTTGAGATCGGGATAGAAAATGAAGAAGAAACTTCAAAACAGAAAAAAATGGAAAATATGTACCCGTTTCTTGTTACTTTAGAGGGGAATGCTCTCCATGGTCCCATTTTGCAAAAAGACTATGTACAGTTAGAAAATCAATGGGAAAACCCCCCAGAGGATTTACAGACAGATTTAACAAAACTTGTAGATCATCAGAATCCCTCTGCAGGAGAGACAGCTGAGAGCTCCAGCTTAGAAGAACCTGTCAACCCTAGACCCCATAAGAAAAAAAGTCCAGGAGACAAACCTCATCGATGTTCTCAGTGTGGAAAATGTTTTGCCCGGAAGTCACAACTTACAGGGCACCAGAGAATTCATTCAGGAGAGGAACCTCATAAATGTCCTGAATGTGGAAAAAGATTTCTTCGTAGTTCAGACCTCTATAGACACCAACGACTTCATACAGGGGAGAGGCCCTATGAATGCACTGTGTGTAAAAAGCGATTCACTCGGCGGTCACACCTTATAGGGCACCAGAGAACCCATTCTGAAGAAGAGACGTATAAATGCCTTGAGTGTGGGAAAAGCTTTTGTCATGGATCAAGTCTTAAAAGACATCTGAAAACTCATTCAGGTGAAAAACCTCATAGATGTCACAACTGTGGGAAAAGTTTTAGTAGACTGACAGCTCTGACTTTGCACCAGCGAACTCACACTGAAGAGAGACCATTTAAATGTAATTATTGTGGGAAAAGCTTTAGACAGCGACCAAGCCTTGTTATTCATTTAAGAATTCATACAGGGGAGAAGCCATACAAGTGCAGTCATTGTTCTAAAAGCTTCAGACAGAGAGCAGGCCTTATTATGCACCAAGTCACTCACTTTAGAGGACTTCTTTAAGAATTATTATAGGAAACAGGTCCTACAGAAATTGACACTAACTCAAAAACAAATCTTAACCTAGCAGTCTGTCTTGGAAGAATCTTTTTTTTTGAGCTTATAAGAGTAACTTTTTTTTTACTATTTTAAAAACCCATCTCCTAAGGCATATGAATTCTAGAGTATCCACCTATTCTTGTAACTTTCCTAGATTTGATTTATATTGTCTGTACAACATTTTTTTATGACAATGAAAATTTTTATGTCCCAAGCCAACCATATCATAGATGTAAGCATAAAGCATATAGATAGTGTCAATATAATGGATAACCTTGTCTATCTGACATATCTATTATAGCAGCACCATAATTATCTCTTGTCATAAAGGTGATTATATTAGTTTAAAGCTTTATATGTGTCCCAAGTTGCAAGAAAGGAGACAGTGTATTTTGTCAAATAATAAAAATGTGTCAGGAACACATGGGTAAAGAGGATTTCATTTGCCTCATAAGAACTGGGTTATTTCCATTGACAATTTTTATGTTTAAGGAAATTAAGATTTCTTTTTTGAAATTAAGATTTTAACCTTTACTTTTGAATTTTGCAAAGTTTGCTAGTCTGCTTAGTTGGCAGCCTGGGGCAATGCTGTTTAGAGCTATTACTTTGATTTCTTTTGTTCAAAGAATAAGTAAGTTCTATGTGGGAGAATCCATTTGATAGCTGAAGTCATACAAATTGAACCTAATTTAATTTAGATTGGCTGAGGAGCCAGTGCCCAATGCTTTTTACTCTCCTTTACTATTCAGCTATATGTCTCTCAGTGCTTTTTAAATTTTGCTCATTCTTTAATTCAGAACCTCCCAAAGTGTATGTCATAGAACACTTAGTTCTATAATATATTCTGAAAATAAGTTTGAGAATCCCTTCCCACTGTTTCTCTTTTCTGTATTCACAGTGCACATCATCATATGAGAATCTCAGACAGGTCCTTCAGTAAAGGCAGAAAAAGCACCTCTTTTTTTCTCAATGTTTTGCAAACCTATTTGAACCCAGAACCCTTTTTCATGTGTATCCAGTAACAACCCACAGAACTAGTATTCTGAAAATATTCCTTGGAATGTATTACTTTTGACAAATATTTCTATAGCTATCAGTATAGTCTTATTGCTTTTAAGCCTAGTTATCTCCAGTCGTTTCAAGGGAGTTATGAAAAAATTCTTTACACATATACGTTTTTATGTAATACACACTCAAACATACATACATATCATTTTAAGGAAGTGAGAGTCACTAATCCGGATAATTTTTAAGTTGCTCAATAATTCACGTCCTCTTTGAATTTTACTTATAATCACATACACACATTGCTACTTATATAAATTTTTCTTATATAATCATAGTAATGACTCAAGTTTCTGTAGCAAGGGAAGAACTCTCTTTGTCAGTTAAAGCTGTTAATACACAAAAATATTCATTCAGCCTAGTTCCTTGTTATGAAATATAACAAATAGGATATTCAGATATTTTCCCTTTATGAAGATACCAGTCATCCTTTCCTTAAACTAGAATTAGGGGAAGTATATTTTTTTCTATTTCATTGAAGTTCTTGGAAGTCATATTTATTATAAGTATTTTGGGGGTATCTACTATATGCCTAACTAGTCCTGCTATAGGCTTAATGGAAACTATAGTAAAGAAATTAATTCATGGGTCAGGTTCATAAAGAGTTTATAATAATTTTAGTTAAGAGTTGGGAAACAAAGGGAGAACAATGCAAGAGAGTTTGTGTTAAGTGCCAAATCATATCAAGTGCTAGAGCCAGGATATATCTTTAATTCTTGTTGTCCCAGTCCCTGTATGATGCTGCTTATAAGTATAGGGTTAAAATTGAAATCCTAGTAGCAATAAAATGTAATGGGGGAGGAGTCTGAATGTAGAGATAAAAAATACCGAATGTAATGGCTTCTCTTTTCTCTTGTGGACTTGCATTCCAACCAGAATAGTGCCTTAGAATGGATGTGCCCAACTGCTCTGTATCTATGCAATATTTTAATAAAGTGGAAATACATGTACTTTTTTCTGCTTCAATCACACTAATTGTTTACACAACTTAGAGCTGCTTCTATGAGCAGTGGCAACAGCACCACAATTGACTCCTGCCCCCACCCTAAGCTGGAATCACTTTATTCTCTGTAACCATGGTGCTGGGTTTAGGCATAATTTTTAGCATTTAATACACTCATTTTTAGCTAATAGAGTTAGTTGCAATCATAATATGAGCTGCATCCTTTCCCTCATCTATATTATAAACACACGTGACTGGATTTTACAAGGTAGACAACATTCATTATTCATTTCTTTGTTACAGTGCCCTATATATATTAAGCACTAATAAATATTTGTGTTAGTGAATCAAGAAATATGTGAAATAGTTCTTGGAAAAAGACTATAGTTAGAACATTGTGCGAATGTGCCTAATTATACTTCAGAAAGATAAGGGCAAAGTATAATACCAACCTCCTAAATACTAAGAAGGGCAAAAACAGTACCAACCTTGTAAGTACTATGAAGATTAAGTGAAATATATTGTGTTCAGTCCCTATACAGTATAAGCTTTCAATAAATATCCAGCATGTTGTATTTTCATTCTTTGTTGTTTAATGATAAGAGCATTTAAGGTTATGGATTTTCCTCTAAATATCTTTGGTCATACCCCATAGTTTTTATATATAATGTTTGCATTAATCAGGATTCTCCAGACAAATAGAACATATATATATATATATATATATATATATATATATATATATATATTCTATTACAAATTGGAGAAAAAGGAAAGCCAATGGTATACTTCAGTCTGAATTCAAAGACCCGATAACCAGGGGAGCTGATATAGTAAAACTCTTTGGGACCAAAGGCCTGAGACCTGGGAGGCCACGGGTATAAGTCCTGAAATCCTAAAGCCTGAGAACAAGGAACTCATGTGTCTAAGGGCAAGACAAGATAAAAGTTCCCAGTACAATAAGAGTGGGAATTAATTCTTCCTCTGCTTTTTTTGTTCTAGTCAGGCCTTCAGAGATTGGATGATGCCCACGTACATTGCTGAGGGCAAATCTCTATACTCGGTCTACTGAGTCAAATGCTATTTTTTTCTGGAAACACCCTCACAGACACACCCAATAATATTTTACCAGCTATCTGGGCTTTTGTTAGCCCAGTCAAGTTGGTATGTAAAATTAACCATCACAATGTCATTATTGATCATTTCAAAATTGTTTGTTACTACAGTTTACATTAATACTTCCTCTTTAACTCAAGCTATACAATATTGCCATTTTCCTCTTAATTTTTGTTTTTGCTGCATTGTGGTTAGAAAATGAGGTTCATTCCAGTTTTGCTTTTAAAGTTCATTTAGTTTAAGACATATATTTGATAAAATTTGTTAAGTATCGTAAAGACCCTAGAAAATAAAGATTATAAGGCACAAATTGAGAATATAGTCTTGAACCTCTCAATTACTTTAATGTCTTTAGGAGTATCCTTGGTGCTTGTGAAGTGGCAGTGACACAGAGTAGATGCTTTTCTTCCCATTCTGAATAACTGCATTCTTGTATTCTCCATTTCCTTTTCAAGATTATTTTGGACACATTTTATGGATGTCTTATAGCAGTTGTTAATAGCTGCACAACTATCAAAGTTGGCAGTAAGGAAGAAAAAAATGGCATAGATGATAGAGGCTCTGTTCATCCCTCTGGTGACTAAATCAAAGCTGTGACAGAAACAAGGAGAAAACAGCAAGGAAAATCACCTGGGATCTAGAGGAATAAGCCATATAAATAGGGAGAAATCCAAGAAATCACCCTGCAACAGGAGGAGGTAGGATGGTGCAAGAACATGCGACTGACCAGTCCTGACTGGCTAAGTGGAATAGAGGCCATAGCAGTGGCTGCTGGCAGCTGCACACGCCTCTTAAAGGGGCCGTGTCTATGAGCAGACTTTCACGATGACAGACCTGATTGCTCTGAGCACCAGTGTCAGTTTGGCTTGCAGAGGGCACCAGCGGCTTACAAGCAGACACTGAGAAGTTGGCTTGAGGGCCTAGGCGAGACTCTCTGTACAGAAGTGCTGGCAGTATCCATTGTTCCTCCATTGAGCCCTCCCTCCCAGTGCATGGACACAGTGCCACCATAGCAGAGACATCATCAAACTAGATAACAGAGGTTGATCTGCCCAGAGGATTCCCTGAAACTCCACCTTCTCCAACTCATGGCCCCAACCAAGCCACATCCAGGTGTGTCCTCGCTAAGGTGCCTCTCCCTGAGCAGTGCCTAGACTTACACTGGTGACAGCTGGCCTGGATTTCTGGTGTAGCCTTTTGAGGCAACTACAAGCACAGCATCTGTGGTTTGCTTGCTGAATCGTAACAGGTGGCCCCAGAGGGGCACAGGCTGGGGCTAAACTTGGCCTGAAGTTGAACCCCTCTCAGGACTGTGCCACTGGACACCTACTACACAAATCCACACTAATAAGACTGGGAGACTTAGGAGCTTTGCTTAGTACATAGAAACAGACACAGAAAGGCAGCAAAATGGGAAGACAGAGAAGCAGAAACCATATGAGAAAAGAGAACAGAGATCCAGAAATAATGGAGTCAAGCAATCTAACAGAATCAGGGTTCAAAACACCAGTTATAAAGATGCTCAATGAACTTAGGGGAAGTGTAGATGAACTCAGTGAGAACTTCAAAAAAGAAATTAAAAACATAAAAACGGAAATGGAAATTATAAAAGGGAACCAGTCAGAAATTAACACATTATCTGAGATGAGAGTATATTAATTAGAATATACAGAGTGAATAAAGAAGAGGATCAAATGACCTATACAGAGGATGGGAAAGCCAAGGACACTCAATCAGAATGAGAAAAAAAAAGCCAAGACTATAATGATGATTTAAGAAGCCTATGGGACACTATTAAGTGTAAAAATATTTATGTCATAGGGGTACCGGGAAAAAAAAAAAAACAAGACGTTGGAGAGCTGTTGGAAGAAATAATGATGGAAAACTTCCCCTACCTAGTGGGGAAAATAGACATAAAGCCCCAGGAAGCTGAGTCCCCAAAACCAGGAACCCTAAGAGGCCCACAGCAAGACACATCATCATTAAAATGTCAAATGTTACATGCAAAGAGATAATCTTAAAAACAGCAGGAGAAAAGAAGTTACCCATAAGGAAGCACTCATAAGCCTGGCAGCTGATGTCTCAAAAAAAAATCTATGCAGGACAGAAGGTCTTGACACAAAATATTCGATGTGATGAAAACCCAGGATCTAAAATCAAGAATACTTTATTCAGCAAAGCTATCATTTAGAGTTGAAGGACAGATAAAGAGCTTCCTAGACAAAAACAAGCTAAAAAATTTATCATCACCAAGCCAGTATCACAGGAAATGTTGGAGGGACTTCTTTAAGAAAAAAAAAAACATGTATCAAAAACAGGAAGGAATAAAGAATAGCAATAACCACATTCCTGTCAACAAGTACCTCAAATAGAAAAGAATTAAATGCTCCAACCAAAAGATAGAGTGGCTGAATGGATAAGAAATCAAGACCCCTACATATACTGCCTACAAAAGACTCACTTTAGAGTAAAAGACACACACAGACTAAAAGGAAGGAGATGGGAAAAGATATTGCCTTGGTGGACCTAGATGGTATTACATTGAATGAAATGGGTCGGGTAGAGAAAGACAAAAGTTGCATGATTCCATGTACATGTGGAATCTAAAGAACAGAATCAATAACAAAAGTGGGAATAAATTCATAGATACAGAGAATATTTAGAGATATACTAGATGGGAGGGGAGTTGGGAGAACAAAAAAAAACAGGCAAAGAGATAAAGAAGTACAAATGGATAGTTACAGAATAGACATGGAGATGTAGAGTGTAGCATGGGAAGATGGTTATTAATGTAATAAATATGTAAGGGGGAAGAAGAGTGCTAGAGTTAGTGGGGTGATCACTTTGCAAGTTATGTGGATCTCTGATCACTATGCTATACAGCCGAAATTGGTACATTATTGTATGCCAACTGTAATTGAAAAAAGAAAACCTCATTGAATTGTACAACATAAATACAAGCAACTAATTGTCTATTATATTTAAATAAAAATGAAAAAAATAGTTGGCAGGAAAGCAGGAAGCTAAAAGACCTAGGAGAGACCTAGTTTCTCCACACCTGGCTGAGAAAACTCTCTTGGGATTCCATATTGGTCTGTCTTCCTGAAAGCAGAGAGAACCTGCCATGGACACTTTGAAGTTTTTGTAGCAGTGGTTCTGAATCAATAGAGATTGTTTTATAGTGTGCTGAGGAAGTTGTCTAGGCTAAAGTCAAGGTAATCAGGGGAGATACAGGTGAATCAGCCCCCAAGTGGCTCACCATCAGTCACCATGACATTCTGAAGAGAAACATTACGTGCACCTCCAGGAAACAGCATGACCTTTCTTCCTGAAACCCTCTCTCATTTCTAGAATATTCATATGAGCTGAATGTTCTTATTAAAAAAAAAGCTCACACTTAAAACTTGAGCAGCCCCTGCTTCTTTTCTAGTTGTCTGTGACAGATATGGAACTTATGAGAAGGCAACTCATCTCTTAGTCTCTCCTTAATATTAGTAATCTGTTTACTCAGCCCCCTGATTCTGGAGTTTTAACTATTGGGATTGGGAGTAGTGGGTAGATTCTTTCCTCACCAGAAAGATGTATAAGTTAGTCTCTATCCAACCTTTCCCAGCTTCAATTGTCAGACAGGACTTCTTAGATGTCTAACAAAGACTGGGTTCACATTTTTAAGAGTCCGAAGATCTTAAAATGTATCTTTCTTCTGAATGAGTGAAACCCATCTCAATCCCCAACAAACATGATAGACTGATTTTCAAAAACAAAATTTTATCTCCAATGATTACTTGGAAACCCAGTTCATATATTAGAGAACCAGTTTACATTGAAAATATCTATACTAAGTCACTGAAGAATTCCTCTAGACTTTTATTTGAAATAAACAATGAGTAGTCCATGTTGACTGTATGCAACCTCTTACTGCTGCACTCAGTATTTCCTTTCAGCAGGGCAATGATAGATTCTATACATGATCCTCACTCTCCTAGATATTCCTACCTCTGTCTTCACCTTTCAATATGGCCTGAGTTTCAAAATGCTGCGTGCTGAAGAGAAGAATGTCCAGGATGAATAATACTCTGTACTTCGTGCCAGACTCTTAGATCCCTTAAACTACTTGCTTCCTCATACCCCCTTTCAAAACAAAATACCTCAATCTTACCAAAGCTCCTACGTAAACTGATCCAGATTTCACACTTCTAAAAAAATCAAAAGTGTAAAAAAGAGAAATCAAATCATCCCTCTAAATGCAGCGTTGGCCTTATCCTTCAACTGCTTCAGCTGTTGAAGAATTATAGAGGTTGAATCTTCCTTTTGTGTCCCACAACACCTTGCATGAGAGTGATAAATTCAAACCCAGATGCTTCCTCTATCTACCTCAGCAATCTTCAGGTTCCATGTAGACCTCCTTTCTGATGCACTGAATTCTGAACAATTGAATCTCTAAGCTTTGGAGTCTTGTTCCCCTCAGAGGGCATTATCTTAACTTTTCCACACTACTACATTCTGATTCACCTCTTTAAAGGCCCCTGAGATTAAGAGCATCAACAAGCTCTTGGATTAATACAGCCCTCCCAGTACCCCATACACAAGGGGAGGGGTCACCTTTATTGTTAACGGTAGGACTGAAAACTCAGTTTTCCATATGATACCAGAAAGCCTCTTCGTACAAGTCACAGTAAAGGTGCATGTTGCTACAGGATCTAGCAGCTTAACATCTTTAGTATGAAGAAGCTGATTTGCCCTCAAGAAAACAGCTCACTTTCGCCTGATCTGGGAGAGTGCTGAACATTCATTTGTATCTACAGATGACCATTAGGATTTGAAGTTCACCAGCCTGCAAAAGGGTATGTTTCACTGTAAGACACAGCATTAAACTGGCCTTGGGATAAGTTTAAAAGTGAAATAAGTATGAAGAAGTTCAGTATAGTAAGTTTAAAGTTTATTATGAGACAAGAATGATGATAATACTCAGAAGTTTTAGTGGTCAGGATGTTACTGAACTTAAGGCGTCCACTGCTTGGGATGTTCTATTCAAGAATGAGACATAGTTGTGGTTGTTGTTAGGTAGTTTTATTTACTTGCAACAAATAAGAGAGGATTCACATCCAAAGCTTTGTCTCCAGGAAAGGAGGCTTAGACACTGCTTTTTACACTATTTGGTAATTACATGTGTTTCTTCTTTGACAAAAATGATCTGGTTGCAATTCCAGTCAAGCTCATCTGGTTGCAGTGGCATCTGCAAAATATTGTGCTACATTTTAGCATTTGGCAAGCATAGCATTTAGTAAGAACTGTCCAGACCTTGAGACCCTTGTCCTATCTAACAAGGAGATAAGAAATATTAAGACAAAGACTCGAATAATGTTAATGTCCAGTGTGTGACAACAACATAAAAAATGACCCCCAACATCTCCCCTCTGTAATAAGTGAAGTGGTCCACTACAGAAAACCCATCATGGCAGAATAAATGAAGAAAGGTACTGGGAAAAAAGAACTGATTACAAATGTCTTAATAATGAGCAAATGTGGCAGGAGAAAAAATATATATTAAGGCAAATGGCAATGGAAACAATTGAGTCTCAGCAGGATGGAACAGATTCTGTGTAACATTCTGTGACAGAGTGAATCTTCTCATATGCAGGCTGATCAGAATTCAATCTCTGCTTTAACTCAGGTTTCTGTAACTAGATCAGATACCAGAAGTAGCTCCCTAGCTATAAATTGAGTGCAGCTGCTCTCAGACCACACTGTACATGTTTAGGGAGTAATTGAGACAACACAGCCATTGGTTATTCAGTTGCCACAACTACAAATTGTTCAGGTAAAAGAAATTGGAGAGACAAATGAATCTACAGAATCAGAAGGTGTAATCGAATCTCATAAACAGATAAATAAATCCTTTCATGAACACCCTTTATAGAATACTGAGTGAACTTTCCTCTGATGTGCCTGGTATTTCCAAGATTGAAGAAGAAAATTCAGAGGAATGAAGAATGCCACCTAATATTGACACCATGGCTGTACTGACTAGCATGGGGCATGATGGTATGCATGCTTCAGTAAGATATGATACAGCGCTAGCCTTAAGTCTTCTCTAGTTACAATAAAGTAACACAAGTTTTGACATTACATTGTTCCATTTAAAAATGTATCATTAATACCTAACCTGTGTATTCTAAAATGAAAAGGAAATTTTTTGTTAAAGTGGGAAATTTGTACAAATAGCTGTCATATACTTTTCAAAAGTAAACATTTTGTTACTGAATATAGAAGAAAATTTGGGGTGAAAATAAACAAGGAACAATTTTTTATTTATATGTTTATATTTATCTCCTGTAACAGTTTAAAATTTGTTTGTTGTTTTTGTGATACATGCAAACATAAGATGCAAATACATATTTCATTCTTGTTGGCTTTTATTACCAAAAATTATATATCATACTTACCAATCTAAAAGAAGTACATTTGTTTTCTAAATTGTGTCTTAAATGTAATTTTGTTTTCACTACTCTGTACTGAATTAAATTGTGCTGCAGTTTTTTCCTAAAAGAGAATGGGAAAATTATTTTTTTACTATAGCAACTGGAGAGATCATTTTATTTAAAATAGTAACCGCCAAACAGAAACAGTCACATTTACTTTTGAAAATCACATGAATTATATTAAGGTTCAGAATAAGACAACAAGCATAGATAACACTTGGAATAAAGTTAGAGTTCATTGTAACAAACATAAAGATGACCAACAGAATAGAGTTAAGATTCAGTTTGAAACCACAAATATAAAGATGACCACTTATTCAGTGTGAGACACCAACATGAAGATGACCCCTGGAATAAGGCTGTTCTCAGTATGAGAAAAAACCCTGATGATGACTGCTGAAATGAGGTTAAGGTTCACTGGGCAACACAAGCAATTAGATGGCTGCTAGAATAAAATTATGTTTCACTTTAACACAACAAGCGTAACAATGAATGCCAGGGTGGATTTATTCATCAGTGTGAGACAAAAAGCATCAAGCTGACTGCAAGATGAGGTTAGGTTTCGTGTGCAACAAGAAGAAAGAAGATCACTGGGGTAATAAGTTTAAAATTCAGTTTGACATAATAAACATGAACATGACTGCTGGAATAAGGTAAAGGCTTACAGAGTGACAGGTCACTGAAGGAAAAAGATTGTGTTCAATGTAACACAACATCCAAGACAATGACTGATGGATGGATTATGGTTAAGGATTGGAGTGAGACGATAGTGTGAAGATGATGACTGGAATAAAGTTAAGATTTAATCTGAGACAATAAGCATGACGATGATTGCTGGAATAAGATTAATGTTCAGTGTCAGATAATAACTATGAAAATGACCACTGGAATAACTTTGTTCAGTGTATGACAACAAGATGATGATGAATGCTAGTAAAGGACAATTATTCAGTGTGAGACAACAGTCATGAATATGACTACTTCAAATAATTACACTGCAGTTTGATACAAGCAAGGGATGACCACTGCAATTAAGTTAAGAAACAGGGTCTCTACCGTAGAGCAAGTCAGCAGTACCCAGGAGTGACCCAGCCACTGCTGGTGATCCCTGTCTCTAGAGGCCCAGGGAAGGAGTTTCAACACCATCTTTAATAATGGCACAGGGGACAAGAGAGGGGGACTGCCCTCTACCCAATCTCCCTCTCCTCATACTATATAGAGAGGCACTTAATCATCTGGCTGGTTTTGGCAATTAGTTCTGGTTCCACACTCTTCATGTTCAATAGCTGACCAGTACTGGATTTTTCCCATCAACAGGGCCTGAAATAGATGACTGTTGTGCATGCTATGTATATATAATTATCCCTACATGTTATGTGCCCCAGAAGGCTGACACTTATAGACTGTATTACCTGGACCCCCTTGCCCTCTGGCTAGTAGTTGTGTTTGGCCAATGGTAAGCAATTCATGAAATCCAAGGTGAGAGGAGAGAGGCCAAGGTGTTTACTCCTAACCACAACCCTGACTTATCATTATGTCTCTGGCAGTGCCTGTGTTCCTCCGCAATTGTAGTTTCTGGTAAGTGGCCCTTCCTCCATGAATCTGTACTGACAGAAAGTAAATCAGTGGTTGCTTAGGTGTAAAGTAGTAGTCCCCAATCTTTTTTGGCACCAAGGACCAGTGCTCCTATGAGAATCTAATGCCCAGTGACCTAAAGTGGAGCTGAGGCGGTGATGCTAGTGCTGGGGAGTCACTGCAAATACAGGTGAAGCTTTGCTTACTCACCATCTGCTCACCTGCTGCTGTGTGGCCCAGTTCCTAACAGGTCACAGAATGGTACTGGTCTGCAGCCTGGGGGTTGGGGACTCCTAATCTAGAAGATAGGAAAGGATGGGAGGAAAAAAATTAGAAAGAGGCCTGAGGAGACTTGAGGGTGATGAATGCATTCATTTGATGGCACTGATGGTTTCAAGAGAGTATATCTATGTCAAAACTTATTAAATTATATACCTTAAATATACTCCATTTGGAATATACAACATTTATGTCACAATAAAGGTGTTTAAAAAGAAAATGAACATTGTCTTTTATTTCATGCCATACACAATTTTTTTTTTTTGGCTGGAGCAGGAAAGTTTTATCTCCGCACACAGATGCTTCCTGCAGCTCCACTCTCCTACTCCCTTGCATTGTGAGCCACAAGCTGCCATTCTGGCCCAAGAGAGGAAAACTAAAAATTATTTTGAAATGAGCAACAGATTAAAATGCAAAACTAAAACGATAAGACTTATAAAATAAAGCATAGGAGAAGATCTTGGTTACTTTGGGGCAGGCACAGATTTTCTTCATGAAACCAAAAACCATGAACCACAAAGAAAATACTGATAAACTTCATCAAAACTAAAAACTTCTGGTCTTTGAAATTTGCATTGTGAAAATTAAAAAGACAAGTCACAGACCAGGAGAAAATATTCACAAGACATATATCCCACAGAGGCTTGGTATCTGAAATATGTAAAGACCTCTTAACAACTGTTGGGGATAGGGAAAATTTACCCTCTCTCTCCTTCTTTAGTTCTTACAGCTGGACTAGTAATAAAATAATAAAATTAGATCAACAGGAGGAAAACCACCAATTTAATATGTAAGCATGGGAAAATTACAATATGATGATGCTCCAAATATAAAATGAGGCTCAAAGAAATGATGGAACCAGGTAATTTTTTATACTTTTTAGACAAAGAAACTATAAAAATGTGAGAAATTGACAGAACAAAGAAAGTTAGTACTCATTAGAAAAGACTCTAAGCAAGGTTTGGGTATTCATTAAAGAAGAATTTAAACAAAGACATTCTCAGATGAAGGCAATCTAAGAGAACTGGTAGCCAGCAAACCTACCTTTAAAGAATGGCTAAAGGAAATTCTCTAACCAGAAAGGAAATTATAACACAAGGAGGATGGGACTTTAGGAAGGAAGACAGATCGATGGAGTGAGTAAAATCTGTGTAAGTATAATAGAATAATCATCTCATGAGTTTTTAAGATCATGTTCTATGGTTAAAGCAAAAACTATAAGATCATCTGATGTGGGTTTAGTGTACACAGAGGAAATACTTAAACTATATTTAAAAGGGAGGAGAACAAAGGGAAGTAAAGTTTCTCTACTTCATTCAAAGTGGTTTAAGTGCTGACACCAATAAACTGTGATATGTACACATGTATATTTGCATTTTAAAAACTACAAAACAAATAATAAAACTATAGAATGAAATAAAATGATAAAAAGCTATGCAAAGAGCTATATTCTAAAACATTTTAAATAAATAAAAATGAAATTTCTAAAAAATGCCCAATTATCCTATTGGAATGCAAGAAAAGGAAAACAGTAATGAGAAATAAAATGAACAAAAAAGACACAATAAAATGGCTGACTTATAAATAATAATTAAAAGACAGAAATTGGCAGAGTAGATTTTTACAAAACATCATCTCTATACTACCTAAAAGAACCTCACTTCAAATCAAATTTAAAGATTTATTCATTTTAAAGCATAGTTTTATGATTTTATTCTTTAAGTTTTATGATTTTACGATTTTATGATTTTAAAGATTTATTCATTTTAAAGCATAGTTTTATGTTTTGTATAATAGCTTTTATACAAAAACATGTTTTCCAAATAAATTACAAAATAAAATTACTTAATTTTATAATGAACATAAATATTAATGAACTTGGAAACAAAAAAGTTTGGAATTCTAAAGTCTCTTTCAGACCATCTATTTTAATGGCCCCATCATGGAAAACTTCATTTAACAATATACTGACCAATAATTAATTTCCAAGTGGTGCTAGCACATTTGAAATGACAGGAGCCTCATTGCTTCTCAAGGTTGCCCATTCCTTATGTTGGCCAAGGACAGTTTCAGCTGACTGGCCTAATTCTAAAACATGGAATTATACTGTAGTAGTTTAATCTCTCTCAAGCACAGTATTTGAAGGAGATTTTGTATCTCTTTTATAAGTATTTTTTTAACTACAAACATTTCTATCATACATCACAAGATGTGGATTCAGTTCTTTCATCACTCACATCACCTTCCTCTGGAATCACTCCAGAGGAATACTCTTCTTGAAGTCATAAAACAAATCTAAAAATATATAAAAGAATTGAAAGCATACAGAGTTCAATTTCTGACCACAATGGGATCAAACTAGAAATTAATAATAGAAAGATAACAAGAAAATCTCCAAATGTGTGGAAAATAACACACTTCTAATTAATTTATATAACCTCTACATGGTAACAAACACACAGAAACTCAAATTAAGAACACAGTATAACTTATAATTGCTTTAAAGAAAATGAGGTAGATAGAGAAAAGGGGGTCAAATATGTGGTGACAGAAAGAAATCTAACTATGGGAGGTAAACACACAGTGTAAGTGTGTGTGTGTGTGTGTGTGTGTGTGTGTGTGTGTGTGTGTATAGTTTTATGTTTTGTATAATAGCTTTTATACAAAAACATGTTTTCCAAATAAATTACAAAAAAAATGTTAATAAACAAAAAGTAGGAGGAATCACTCTACCCAATATGAAAACATACTACATAGCTACAGTAATCATTAGAGTGTGGTATTATAGGTCAATGCAACATAATAGAGGACACCAAAATAGGCTCACGGAAATATGTTCAAGTATGACAAAGATGAAAAAGAAATTTAATGGAGGAAGATAGCCTTTTTAACAAATTGTGCTCTAGCAACTGAACATTCATAGTCAAAAATTGAACCTGGACTTAAACCTCCAACCTTACAGAAAAATTAACTCAAAATTGACCACACACTTAAATGTGAAATTAACATTTAAAAATTTTAAAAGAAAACATATGGAAAAAATCTAAGGCTTGATAAAAATAATCTTATGTATGATACCAAAACCATGTTCCATAAATTGGGCTTCATCAAAATTAAAAACTTTTGCTCTGAGAAAGCCCTTGTTAACAGAACGAAAAGACTGGGAGTAAAATATTTGCAAACCACATATTTGACAAAAGGTTCATATCTAGAATATATAAAGACTCACAAAACTTAATAATACAAAACAGTTCAATTAGAAAATGACAAAAGACATTTCACTGAAGGGGATATACAGATATAAAATAAGCACATAAAAAAGATTTTCCTCATCATTACCATTAAGGAAATACAAATTAAAACCACAATGAGATATCACTAGATACCTGTCGTAATGGCTAAAATAAAAAAAAAAGAAATAGTGATAACACCAAATGATGATGAGAATGCAGAGAAAACTAGATATATTCATAAATTGCTGATGGGAATGTAAAATGTTACATCCACTCTGTAAAATAGTTTGTCAGAGTCTTAAAAAAAAAAACATGCAATTACCATACAACCCAGCAATAGTACTCTTAGGCATTTATCCCAGATAAATGGATTTTTTTGTTGTTCATACAATACCTATAAACCAATATTCACATCAGCTTAATCTCCAATAGCCAAAAAGTGAAAACAACCCTGATGTCCTTCATGGGTGAATGGTACACAAACTATGGCACAACCATATTAAGGAGTACTATTCAGCAGTGAAAAGAAATGAACTATTAATATTTCACATTCAGAACAACTTGGATGACTCTCCAGAGAATAATTCTGAGTGAAAAAAAAACAGCCAATGCAAACAGGATACAGACTGAATGATTCCATTTCTATAATATTCTTGAAAAGACAAAATTGGAGAAACAAACAACAGATCAGTGGTTGCCAGGCATTAAGGAAGGAGAATGGGATGAAAATAGGTGTGGTCATAAAAAGGCAACAAGAGGGATCCTTATAGTGATGGAACTCTTCTGTATTTTGGCTGTGGTGGTGGATGCATGAACCTACCCATGTAATAAAAATTGCATATAACTAAACACAGACACACGCACAAGAATAAGTAAATTGGGGAAATCTAAACAAACTAGATAGATTATGTCAGTATCCTGATTTTGATATTATACTATAGTTTTGAAAGATGCTACCACTGTGGGAAACTGGGTAAAAAATACATTGGATCACTCTATATTTTTTTCTTACAACCATATATAAATCTACAATTATCACAAGATTAAAAATTAATTGCTGTTCTATATACTAACAATGAACATGTGAAAACCAAAATTAAACACACAGTATCATGTACAGGCACTCTGAAGAAGATGAAATAGATACAACTCTAACAAAATATGTACAGGGTGGATGAGTGAGAACAAAGAGGTAGCCCAAAAGAGTTATTTTGCAGTGATGGACTATTTTTGTGTCATGATTATATTGATTGTTTCATGAGTCCTGACATGGGAAAAAATTACTAGAGCTATACATGTGCACACACAAATTAATGCAGGTTAGAAAAATGGTGAATGCTGAATTAGGCCTGTAGTCTAGTTAACAGCAATGTACCAATGTCAGTTTCCTGGTTCTGGTATTATACTGCATTCATAGAAAATACCACCATTGTGGAAGCTGGGTGAAAGACACAAGGTCTTTTTTGTACTATTTGTGTAACATCCTGTGAGTCTATAATTATTTCAAAATAAAATGTTAAAAATAAATAAGATGAGGCCAGGAGAGGTTTCAGAAATGATTGGAGGAAATAGGCTCTGCAAATGAATGAGGCTAGATCCAGTCTGGAACAAAGGGTTTCGATGTAGCTTATGTCTATATTTCTGTGACCACTTTTTCATTGTATCACACATGTAATACTTATATACATATGGACATGCATACATAAAAATAATGAGTAAGTCTACAGCTGTGCCATCCTGAACAAGCCTAATCCCGTCTGATCTTAGAAGCTAAGCAGGGTGGTGCCTGGTTAGTACTTGGATGGGAGACCACCTAGGAAGACAAGGTGCTGTAGGTGTAAAAGAAAATTAAAAATAAGGGATTGCAAACTGACAAGGTCCTTGCAATCTGAGGTCAGCCAAGGGTTGCCTCACCTAAAAAAAATTAAAATAAAAAAAAATAATAATGAGTAAAAAGTGTTAAGTTGTTCTTTCTACTGCCTTAGCAAGAAGTAAACATTGTTGAGTAATTTGACATATCTTCCCTGGTATTTTTTATGCATTCATACACATGCATGGTTATGTTCTTAATAAAATCATGATGCCACACAATAAACTCACTTTTTTTCCTTGACCATGAAGGTATGACAATTGCTCAATCAGTGAATATGAATCAAGTGGATTTCTTAAACAATTAAACGATGCCATAAGGATGTTTACCTGTGACAATGAACATGCATTTCTAGAAGGCCTTAACACTCAAGCTAGCTGTCATAAAAATTGGGAGTCGTGAATCCACTTCTTGCAAACAGATTTTTAAAAGTCATGACTCTAATGAAGTGTGAACATTTCAATAATCTTGAAAACATGATAGAGTTTGGTTCGGATTTGATTTAGAATGAAGATTTGATGAAAGCATGATAGGGTTTTTAATCCCACCAGCAAGAAAAAGGCCATGAACAAGGACAAATGGAATCCTGAAAAGACCTTCTGCAGTATCCAGGGCAAAGATGGACTAAGAGAAGGGCTTAGAAATCACTATATGTTAAAAGGTAAGGGAAATGGGCAATTCACAATAAATACACATGAGAAGCAAATATACCAGAAAGGAAAATTAAAAAAAAAAAAAGTGTATGTGGGTTTGGTGGAACTCCGTAGTGCATTGGCACCAGAGAAATGCGAATTAAAGAAAGGTACAGTGGGTTGGCTGGCAGTATTTGCTGTGGAGTCAGTGGGATATGGTGTGAACTGGTGGAGAATTCCAGGTGGGCCTTTTGTACAGATTTAGCATAGCGGTCCAAACTTTCTGCTCTGCACGCCCCTCTAGGGCATTCCACAAAAGCAATTCCTGGGGCTCACCAACTTAAGTAGGCTCAGACCTCCCACTCTGCTCTGAGGATCATGGGCTTACCAACTGGGCAATGTCGTGAGCAGGGTTATGCCTGTGGCGGTAGCTCAGTGGCTCCCGCCAAGGGCTGAGGTTACGGCAGGGGCGGAGCTACACTGGCTGCCGCTGCTCAGGGAACCCGTGAGTGGGCGGGCCTGTTCCTGGGCTGTGGGAAGGGGCAGTGACTGCAGCGGCGGTGGCCTGAGCCCAGCCAGGGAGGAGACTGAGACCCAGGACGCGGGTCGCTCCAGGCCTCGCGCCCACCTGCCAGTCCGCGCGCGCTCCTGCGGGTCGGCGGGGCCCGCGCCTGCCGGGCCCATGGCTGCGTCGGCGGCTCTGACGGCGGCGGCGGCGGCGGCGACCCTGTCCGGCCTGGCGGTGCGGCTGTCGCGCTCGGCCGCGACCCGCGGCTCCTACCACGCCTTCTGCAAGGGGCTCACGCGCACCCTGCTCACCTTCTTCGACCTGGCCTGGCGGCTGCGCATGAACTTCCCCTACTTCTACGTCGTGGCCTCCGTGATGCTCAACGTCCGCCTGCAGGTGCGGATCGAGTGAGCGCC